>ML365374.1:0-28493 GCA_005239505.1 Nicotiana paniculata
TTAGGGTGAGGAATTTGAACCTTTGAATGATCAAATCCATCCCCTACAAATGCCTAGATAATTAAAGTGCCATATAGTTAGGATTAGGTTAATGTTAGCACTAAGGTAGGTGAATTTGACTCTTTGAGAGTCAAATTCGTCTCATAACAGTGCATAAGCATGTAATTAGCTTGCTGAAATTGCCCTTTCAAAGGATGTAGAATGGGCAATCAAAGGCTCACTAGAGGAAAAATCTGGAATCCTTCATATTGATCAGGTTTATCCTCTTGAAACGCCTACAAAATCAGGTTAATGAATTGATAGGACTAAAAGTCCCAAGTAAAAAAAAAATGACAAGTCCAGAGGTGAATTGATCCTTGTATGATCATATTCACCCTGAGAAAATATAGTTCTGCCAGACAACATGGTTTTGAGCATAAACATCATCTGAATTAAAATTGACCTTCCCATGGTCAGTTTGGTTCTGATGATTTCCTAACACTCAAACGAATGGGGTATTTTTTTAGACTCCAAAGAGAAAACTCGAACGTAAGGATTCAAGGGAGTTTCGAGTCAGCAAATTACTTAGAGTCTCATTTCTAGCCTCTTTCGTTCTGGAAAATGTACAGCGGCAGTCAAGTAGTAACTCCCCCCCCCCTTTGTATTTCTTTAGCTTTCATTGTAATATAAAGACTGGACTGTACGCTTAATTTCTGTTTTNATATGCGTGAACTCTAAAACTTTAGATGCATGAGATTAGTTTGTTAAGAATTGTTAAGGATTACTGGTTCAAAAATTAATAAAACCGCATAGGGCAGTGTCTGTGTTAGAAATCATAAAATTCTGGAAAGAATAGAGTGATTCCAGCTTGTCCATTAGTATCAGACTTAACAAATAACATATTTAGATATCTTAATTTCATAAGTATATATATATCTGAACGAACAAAGGATATTTTGATTCCCACGTTTGCCATCATGGGCTAAAAACAAATTCTATTCGGAACTAGCAGTCCTATCACAAAGAGAGCTGACTTAGGATGGCCTGATGTGATAAAACGGGGCTAGATGAGGCCATAGCCTATAAGATGTTCTTTTAGAACAACTAATATCGTTTAGGAGATCTTCTAGGTAGAATGAATACCTTTAGTTTGAAATTTTGATAGAAAAATCAAATATTATACCGAAGCTACCTAACCAACACTCGGGAGAGACAACTCATGTCCCCGTCTTTAACTTCAAAATTATAATAAAAATCACATGTTGTAATTACGGGTGCATTTCATGTGGCGTAATTATAATGTGTTTAAAAATAACAAGTGCACACCATCGTGACTTGTTTTCAAGATAAAGTCCATAAATATGAAAAGCGACTGAAAAGTGAAAGAAGCTAAAAGCACAATAGGCAAAGATATGTAAATAAGCAGACGATTTAGGCTAAATAATAATAGTTAAGCGACCGTGCTAGAACCACGAAATTCGGGAATGCCTAACACCTTCTCCCGAGTTAACAGAATTCCTTACTCGGATTTCTGGTCGCAGACATTTAAAACAGAGTCAAAATTTCTTCGGTTTGGGATTTCAATAAATAAATGGTGTCCCGGAACACCGTAAAAATCCGGGTGGCGACTCTGAAAACTAAAATAAATCCCAAATTTGAATAATGTCACTTTAATTGGAAAAACTCCCTCTCTACCCTTCATTAACCCAGGGGGTAGTTGAAAAAGGAGGTGTGACAGTGGGTCGCTTGCTCTTACTTGGGAACAGTTTTCTCAGCTCTTTCTGGAGAAGTTTCTCCCTATCACATTGAGAAAGGAGCACCGCCGTCAGTTCGAGCGTCTTCAGCAGGGCAGTATGAGTGTTACTCAGTATGAGACCCGTTTTGTGGATTTGGCCCGTCATGCTATTCTTTTACTTCCTACCGAGAGAGAGAGAGGGTGAGGAGGTTCATTGAGGGACTTGTTCAACCTATCAAGTTGCAGATGGATAAGGATACTAGGAGTGAGATTTCTTTTCAGGAGACTGCCAATGTCGCCAGGCGAGTTGAGATGGTTCTTGCTCAGGGAGGTCAGGGGTCTAACAAGAGACGTCGTCATTCCGGTGGGTTCAACGGTAACTCATTTGGAAGCAGGGGTACTTTTGGTAGGGGCCATCCTCCCAGGCCATTTCATTCAGCACTCTAGGCATCCCACGGTGCTCCAGGTAGTCATGGCCCTCATATGCCTTATTCTGATAAGCTACAGTGCACCACCAGCTCCTATCAGTGCACCTCCGCTCTAGAGTTTTCTGGGTGGTTACGCAGGTTGATAGGTTCAGTTCCACGGCCAGCAATCACACCAGTCGAGGTCTTATTATACTTGTGGTGACCTGAGGCGCATTTCTAGATTTTGCCCTCGTGCATCGAGCAGTTCACAGCATCAGAGTTCTCGTGCCATGGTACCGGCACCGGGTGCTGTACCGCCCGTTCAGCCAGCTAGAGGGAGGGGTCAAACAGCTAGAGGTGGTGGTCTGACCATTAGAGGTGGACGTCGGACTGCTAGAGGTGGAGTCCAGCCAGCCAGGGGTCGTCCTAGAGATGTAGTTCAGAGTGGTGGGGCCCAGCCCCAATGTTATGCCTTTCCAGCTAGGCCTGAGGCGGAGTCATCTGATGTTGTTATTACATGTACTGTTTCAGTTTGTAGTAGAGATGCTTCAGTTCTATTTGATCCAGGGTCTACTTACTCCTGTGTGTAATCTTATTTTGCTTCATACTTGGTTGTTCCACGTGATTGCTTGAGTGCCCCCGTATATGTGTCCACACCTAAGAGGGATGCTATAATTGTAAATCATGTTTATCGTTCGTGTGTGGTCACTATTGGGAGTCTTGAGACTACTGTAGATATTCTACTCCTTGATATGGTTGATTTTGATGTTATATTGGGTATGGATTGGCTGTCACATTATCACGCTATATTGGACTGTCATGCCAATAAGGTGATCTTAGCCTTGCCGGGGTTGCCTCGATTAGAGTGGAGAGGGACTCCTGGCCATTCTATCTGCAGAGTTATCTCTTATATGAAGGCTCGGCGTATGGTCGAGAAGGTGTGTTTAGCCTATTTTGCTTATGTCCGCAATTCTAGTGCAGAGGTTCCTTCTATGAATTCCGTGCCAGTTGTTCGTGAGTTTCTAGAGATATTTCCTGCAGAACTGTCGGGGATGCCACCCGACAGGGATATTGATTTCTGTATTGATTTGGCTCCGGGCACTCAGCCATTTCCATTCCGCCATACCGTATGGCCCCGACAAAGTTGAAAGAATTGAAGGAACAGTTGCAGGGTTTTCTTGATAAAGGTTTCATTAGAACTAGTGTTTCGCCCTGGGGTGCAACTGTGTTGTTTGTGAAGAGGAAGGATGGGTTTATGAGGATGTGCAAATATTATTGGCAGTTGAATAAAGTACCATTAAGAATAAGTATCCATTGCCGAGGATTAATGCCTTATTTGATCAGCTCTAGGGTGCCAAGGTGTTTTCGAAGATTTATTTGAGATCTGGCTACCATTAGTTGAGGATTAGGGCATCCGATGTCCCTAATACAGCTTTTCGGACTCAGTACGGGCATTATGAGTTTCTGGTGATGTCCTTTGGGCTGACAGATGCCCCAGCAGCATTCATGGATCTGATGAACCGAGTGTTCAAACCTTATTTGGACTCCTTTGTGATTGTGTTTATTGACGACATCTTGATCTAATCCTGCAGCCTAGAGTAGCACAAGCAACATCATAGGATTATGCTTCAGACTCTGAGAGACAGTCAGTTATATGTTAAATTTTTGAAGTGCGAGTTTTGGTTGGACTCAGTCGCTTTCTTGGGCCATGTTGTATTAGCATAGGACATTCAGGTAGATCCTAAGAAGATTGAGGTAGTTCAGAACTGGCATAGACCCACTTTAGCTACGGAGATCAGGATTTTCTTGGGTTTGGCGGGCTATTACCGTCGATTTGTGGAAAGGTTTTCATCTATAGCATCCCCATTGACCAGGTTGACCCAAAAGGGTGCCCCTTTCAGATGGTCAGACGATTGTGAGTCGAGCTTTCAGAAACTCAAGACTGTTTTGACTGTAGTGCCAGTGTTGGTGTTGCCCACAAGTTCAGGATCTTACACTGTATATTGCGATGCTTCTCGTGTTGGGCTCGGTGCAATATTGATGCAGGAGGGTAGGGTGATTGCATATGCATCGTGGCAGTTGAAGATTCATGAGAATAATTACCATGTCCATGATTTAGAGTTGGCAACCATTGTTTATGCGCTGAAGATTTGGAGGCACTATCTTTATGGCGTGTCGTCTGAGGTTTTCAGGGACCATCGAAGCCTTCAGTATTTGTTCAAGCAAAAGGATCTCAATTTGAGGCAGAGGAGGTGGTTGGGGCTATTGAAAGACTATGACATCACCATCTTGTATTATCCCGGGAAGGCCAATGTGGTGGCCGACGCATTGAGTAGGAAGGTAGTGAGTATGGGCAGCCTTGCGTTCATTCCAGTCAGTGAGAGGATGCTAGCATCATATGTTCAGAATTTGGCCAACCAGTTTGTGAGGTTGGATATTTCAGATCCCAGTCGTGTTCTAGCTTGCACAGTCGCTCGGTCTTCCTTATTTGA
Organism: Nicotiana paniculata; assembly: GCA_005239505.1. Lineage (NCBI taxonomy): Eukaryota > Viridiplantae > Streptophyta > Magnoliopsida > Solanales > Solanaceae > Nicotiana > Nicotiana paniculata. Next base: position 4,614 of record ML365374.1, read on the forward strand.
GCGTATAAAAGATCGACAGTATGACAACCCTCATTTGTTGGTCCATAAGGACACAGTGCGGCACGGTGGTTCCAAGTAGGTTACTGTTGGAGATGACGGAGTCTTAAGGATGCAGGGTCGTGTTTGTGTGCCTAATGTGGATGAACTTCGTGAGTTGATTCTTGAGGAGGCCCACAATTCCCAGTACTATATTCATTCGGGCGTCGCAAAGATGTATCAGGAGTTGCAACAACATTATTGGTGGAGGAGGATGAAGAAGGATATAGTTGCCTATGTAGCTCGGTGTCTAAATTGTCAACAAATCAAGTATGAGCATCAGAGACCTGGTGGTTTGCTTCAGAAGATAGAGATTCCTGAGTGGAAGTGGGAGCGTATCACTATGGATTTTTTTGTTGGACTCCCACAGACTCAGAGGAAGTTCGACGCCGTTTGGGTCATTATGGACAAACTGACTAAGTTAGCGCATTTCATTCCTGTGGCAGTTACCTATTATTTAGAGCGGTTGGCAGAGATTTATATCCATGAGATCATCCGTATCCACGGTGTTCCCATGTCTATTATTTTTTATCGAGGTGCGTAGTTCAACTCGCACTTCTAAAGGGCAGTACATTGTGAGTTGGGCACACGGGTTGAGTTGAGCATACGTTTTGATCCTCAGACGGACGAAAAGTCTGAGCGCACTATTCAGATCTTGGAGGATATGCTCCGCGCATGTGTTATAGACATCGGAGGATCATGGGATTAGTTCTTGCCCCTTACAGAGTTCGCCTACAGCAACAACTACAAGTCGAGCATCCAGATTGCTCCTTATGAGGCATTATATGGTAGGCGGTGTCGGTCGCCAGTTGGGTGGTTCAAGATGGGAGAGGCTCGGTTGTTGGGTACAGATCTAGTATAGGATGCCTTGGATAAAGTCAAGATTATTCAGGATCGACTTCGCACAGCTCAGTCCAGGCAGAAGTGTTATGCCGACCGTAGAGTTCGTGATGTTGCATTCATGGTCGGTGAGAGAGTGTTGCTCCGGGTATCACCCATCAAGGGTGTCATGAGGTTTGGAAAGAAGGGAAAGTTGAGCCCTAAATATATCGGGCCTTTTGAGATTCTCGAATGAGTGGGACAGGTGCTTACAAGCTTGCGTTGCCTCCAGGGTTATCAACAGTTCATCCAGTGTTCCATGTGTCCATGCTCCGAAAGTATCACGGTGATTTGTCCCATGTGTTAGATTTCAGATCTATCCAGTTGGACAAGGATTTGACTTATGAGGAGGAGTAGGTGGCCATTCTGGCCCGACAGGTTTTTCAGTTGAGTTCAAAGAGTTATCCTTCGGTCCGAGTGCAGTGGAGAGGTCATCCCGTCGATGCAGCTACTTGGAAGTCCGAGTCGGACATGCGAAGTAGATATCCCCACCTATTCTCCAGTTCATGTACTTTTCTACGTCCATTCGAGGCGAACATTTGTTTTAGATATGGAGAATATGATTACACGATAGGTCATCTTATATTTTAAAACTAAATTCTATATTTTTGAAGCTTTTAGACCCTCATTCTAGACTTCCTTGATTTGCATGCCCAGTCCGGGTATTGGCCCGAAAGGCTTATATGTTAACTAATAAAAATAAAAACTTTTACCTAAAAACTTCATTTGATTTGACTTCGGTCAATATTTTTGGTAAACGAACCCGGATCCGTGTTTTGACGGTCTCATTGGGTCCGTATCAAAATATGAGACCTGGGTGTATGCCCAGAATCGAATACGGAGGTCCCTAGCTCGAGTTATGAATTTTTATTGAAAATTAAAAGTCTAAAAATTTAATGGGTTTTAAGAATTGGTTGATGTTTGGCCTTGTTGATAATGGGTCCATATTTTTGTTTCGGAGTTCGGTACAGGTCCAATATAGTATTTATGACTTATTTGTGAAATTTGGTGAGAAACGGAGTTGGTTTGACGTGATTCAGATGTCCGGTGGTAAAAATAGAGATTTCAGAGACTTCTTGAAAATTTCATTTGAGTTGGTGTTCAATTCGTAGTTCTAGGTGTTATTTTGGCGATTTGATCGAGCTAGCAAGTTTGTATGGTGTTTTTAGACTAGTGTGCACTTTTGGTTTTGAGCTCTGAGGGATCCGGTGAGTTTCGGATAGGCTACAGAGTGAATTGGACTTAGAAATTATAGCTGGTGTGCATCAGACCTGCAGATCTCACATTTCGAGATCCGGCTCGCAAATGCAAGCCTCGCAATTGCGAAGAACCCATCGCATTTGCGAGCAGTGGGGTTGGGGTGGACTTCGCATTTGCGAAGTATTGGTCGCATTTGTGATCATCTTCAGTTCACATTTGCGAACACATGTTCGCATTATTGATGACTGTAGTCCCAGGAACCTTTTCGCATTTGCGAAGAAAGTGTCACATTTGCGATGTGAAGCCCAGGTCGCAAATGCAACATCTACAGTTGAAGAAATAGAACTTAGACGGGATTTTTGATCCATTTTCCAAATTTTCAAAACCTAAAACATAAGAAGCGATTTTTCAAAGAATTTTTCTTCCCCAAATCATTGGTAAGTGATCTTAAACTAATTTCTTTCAATCGTTCATTAGTTTTTCCTAAGATTCAACCTAAAATGTAATGTTTTCACGGTGAAATTGGGGGTTTGTGGGTAGAAACTAGGGATTATATAAATTGGAGATTTAGACCTCAAATTGAGGTCGGATTCCAAAACAATTATATAACCGGGCTCGGAGGTGAATGGGTAATCGAGTTTTAGACCGTACCGAAATGTTAGACACCATCACGGTCTCGACGGTGGGAAATTTCAGATTATGACAAATAACACTCTAAAGAAACACTGTGGATGCAAGAAAAGAAAATTTTTACCTAGCAAAACCATTATTATCAATATCTGCAGCAAGAAACTATCAATAATACTATCTTGATCTAGCATCGATTTTTTAATTTTCCTGTTCCGTTTATCTAGTTTGGCCTAAGCCAAGTAAAGAAATACTCTAGCTAATATTTAAGAATTTGCTGAAACAAACCAAAATTGTCCTGTAAAAATATAAAAAGAAATAAAACTAACTTACTGCATGAAGATGGTTTCGGGCATTTGCAGCCAGAAGAGTGGATGACATGCAAGCATAGAGGTGGCCAAGTGTCACGATCCAATTTTATTATAGGTCGTGATGGCGCCCAACACCGATGCTAGGTAAACCAATACTGATTAATCTAGTTATTTCCACTGTTAATGTGTTTGCTAAGTGAATAACACTCTTCATTAATAAAAGTTTTAGCAATTTACAGCTATAAAGTAATTAAGCAAAAATAACAGAGTGCAAATCGGAGTCATAATAATAAATTCAAAACCATAAGTCTACTAGTGTGCGTGCCAAGACCTGGTGTCACAAGTATATGAGCATTCTAGTAGAATGTACAAAAGAATACGAGTCTACTGTCTGAAAAAATTGACAGAAATGAACAAAAAGGAAGACTCCAGCTGCTGCAGAACGGCTCGAAAAGTAGCGCACCGTGAAGTCCCTAAATGCAAGTCAAGCGTGTGCGCCAGACTGGTAACCAGATGCACCTGCCTCAGATCCTGCACATTCAAGTGCAAAAGTGTAGCGTGAGTACATAAAAAACATGTGCCCAGTAAATATCTAGTCTAACCTCAAAAAAGCAGTGACGAGGGGTCGATTTAGACACTCACTATGGGCCAACAATATAATAATATAAAGTTCTAAGTAAAGCATGGATTACACAATGATAACAGAACTCAAAGCAAGAAGTAAGTAAACAAACCCTCTTTCAAGTAAGAATCAAATCATTACTCTCATCCATTCCTTACCCCCTTTCAAGTCTGTGAACAATATTAAATAATAAAAGGGACTTCGATATCGTTACGCACGAGTCATGCTACGGACGTACAACCTGATTCAAATATACATAATAATATATTGTGCACTGTCGAGGGTCGAACGACCCGAACCATATAATATATCCATAAATCATGCCGAAGCGAATGGCCCGTTGCCATGAGAGTAGTGGAAATTTACCCCCGCTTGCGGAATATAGTTGCGAAGCGGTTGAATATAGATTTTTTTTCTCAATTTATCATAATATTTCTCAATGCCTTTCAAATATGTTAAGAAATTCAACTTGGAACTTTAAAATAAGAGTTGGAACCCTCAACTTCTGCTTGAATCCAACAATTAATAAATATAAACAAACAACAATATCAACAAAGCATGATGTAAGCCTAAATCTACCCGGACATAAGCATGAATAGTAGCTACGCACGGATTCTCGTCACATCGTGCGTATGTAGAACCCCACAAATAGAAGTTCATATTGATTTAATTTCGCTTATGGGCTTAATTTCCTCTTACAAGTTTAAAAAAGAGACTTACCTCGTCTCAAGGCCTACTTTCTGGTCCAAAAATGTGCTCACACCCTCAATTCTGTGCCGAATCAACCCAAACTAATCAATAGTATATAAACTAATCAATACATACTCAAAAGTTTGTATTCCAACTATTTAAGAAGTTGCCCAACCCAAAATGTAAGGTTCTTAAAATTCACCCCCAGGCCCACGTGCCCGGATTCCGAAAATTCTCGAAGAAATTTGTTACCCATAACCTTAGGAACATAAATATATGAGTTTTATCAAATTCCATAACCATTTTCATGGTCAAATCTCAATTTTACCCAAAACTTAGGTTTTCATCTAAAACCTTGATTTCACCAATTTTTACATATTAATCTACCCATGTCACGACCCAATTTCCCTTCGTTGGGTATCGTGATGGCACCTAGTCTTAGGAACAAGGTAAGCTTAGCAGTTACTGAATAACCACAATAAATAAGGAGAACTAACAGTCTTGATATAGAATATAAACACAATGTACAAACTTTCCCAAAACCGGTAGTACAAGTCATAAGCTCTACGAATCTTCTACAACTTCTAAGTACAACTGTTTGGAAATAAATACAACAGTGTACGAATAATAAATACAAAGAAGGTGACTCCGATGACTGCGAACGCAGCAGTAGGTTACCTTGAGTCTCATTGGCAATCATCCACACAACTACTACAATATATATACCTGGATCTGCACACAAAAATGTGCAGAAATGTAGTATGAGCACACCACAACGGTGTCCAGTAAGTATCAAGACTAACCTCGATGGAGTAGTGATGAGGACTAGTCAAGACACCACTGGTCTACAAAATAAATAACATGAATATGGAAATGACCGAACATTACATCTACCTAAGGCGTCACAGAATAATTTACGACAATGACAATATAAAGCGGAAGGAAATTACAGAAATCAATCGCGAACAACACAGAAATACAAAGAAAGATGGACAGCAAAATAACCCGAATCGAAAGGAAACGCAATACAATAGAGAACACCAATAACTCAACTCCACATCGGTTTGTTCACGTCGGGCCTTAGCCGTTAAAATTTGTAACTGGTAGAAGTCTTTAAACAGCAGTTCATATGAAAGACTCTTGCAAATAAAAATCATTTTTGTATGGAAGAGTTTCCTTTGAAAACATACTTTCTCCAAAAGTAGATATAAGTATATTTAGTAGAGAGAATTACGTAAAACATAGTTTCTTTCAAAATACGAAACTTCCCAAGGATGCTTTCCTAGTAAAAGACTTCCAAACATCATTTTAGGCAAGATTAGAGCTTTTCAAATATACCTTCGATGTAAAAGTCGTTCAAATATAATCATTTCAAAACTATTGCTTTTTCAATAATACTTTTCAATAAAATCCCTTGATAAAAATCTCCTCAAGATTTATCCACCGGAACTCAGTCCGTAACTGAGAAATTTGCCATGCAGTACAGGAGGAATATGAAATCTTGCCAATAATTGCATTGAGAGATCAGTAGGAATATCCAAATTTAGAACAACGCAATAACATACAAAGACAAGTGCACGACATCACCCTTCATGCTTTTACTCTCATCCTCACCAAAACAAGTGCAGTAAATAGAAAACAGGAAAGACAAAAATAATAATGCATAAACACTCGGCACGGAATGTCCCCTCGTGCATAACCTCACAAACACTCGGCACAGAATGTCTCCTCGTGCAATAAATACATAACACTCGGCACGGAATGTCCCCTCGTGCAATAAATGTCCCCTCGTGCATAACCTCACAAACACTCGGCACGGAATGTCCCCTCGTGCAATAAATAAATAACCACTCGGCACGGAATGTCCCCTCGTGCATAACCAAAGTTTCAATCTTCAATGAATGTCCCCTCGTGCAATAAATAAATAACCACTCGGCACGGAATGTCCCCTCGTGCATAACCTCACAAACACTCGGCACAGAATGTCACCTCGTGCATAACCTCACAAACACTCGGCACAGAATGTCACCTCCTGCTAAAATAACATAAATAACAATTTAACAAGGGAAATCAATAATAAGAACCATAAATCACAGCATTCGGAAATCAACAATAAGAACCATAAATCACAACATACGGGCACATCATTCGGAAATCAACAATAAGAACCATAAATCACAGCATTCGGAAATCAACAATAAGAACCATAAATCACAACATCCGAAAATCAATAATAAGAACCATAAATCACAACATCCCGGCAAGGGAGTCAACAATGCAAACAGTATCATTAACAGTATAAACAACAATAAAAATCATACCATCCCGTCATGAGAGTCAACAATGAAAATAACATCATCCCGACGAGGGAAACATCTATAATCATTCTCGCCTAAATAGTTAACTTTACGAAATAAAGCTCAGCTCAAACAAGGGCCCAATAATAGGCAACATCAAGAAAACACCAACAACATAAATGTTTATCAACTAGGTCCAAGTAACACATAAGGGAAAAATCACATAAAGCACAATGTAAGATTCACAAGCATGTTTGACACCAACGAACGGATATTCTAACTACGGATGAATAACTATAAAGCTAAATAACACTAGTATGGTCAGTTTGGCAGTTTTAGGAAGCAAGTATAGCATGGAGATAAGAGCGGTAAGATATTCAATTAAGTCAATTAAAATCAAATATCCAACAAAGGAATCCAAAAGTAAGTAATTCGAATCTAAGCAGGAAAGGATGAAATTAACAACCAAGGATTCAAACGTAACAATTTCAACTCATACACATGTAACATAAGAACCTACGAATCCTAAAAGGCCAATCTATTAGCAAATAAGTTCGAGTACGCACTCGTCACCTCGTATACACGGACTACAATGAACAAAGAAGACTAAATCCTAAGGGGTAGTTCCCCCACACAAGGTTAGGCAAGATACTTACCTCAAGGGCGACAACCTGGAACTCAAAAATAGACTTCTCGGGCGGAAAGACCTCCAGACGGTTCACAATCAACTAAAACAACTTTAAAATACACATAAAACGTATAAGGAACTATTCTGAATAATAAAGTTTCAATCTTTACAAAATTATAAAAATTGACCCAAAAGTCAACCCCCCGGGGCCGCACCTCGAAACCTGATAAATGTTACAAATTTTGATTACCCATTCCGATACGAGTTCACCCATACTAAATTTATCCAATTCCGATAACATTTGGTCATTCAAATCATGAATTTTTATTTTTGAAGTTTTCTGTCAAAACCCACAATCCCCTCAACCCAAAACACAAATTAAATGATAAAGACAAGAACTAATTCATGAAATATAATTAATTATAGTGGAGAACACTTAACCATTCGATTTGTTTGAAAAACCCTCAAAGAATCGCCCAAAATCGAGTTCTAGAAGTCAAAATATGCTTAAAATGGTGAAACCCCGATTTTGCAAACTTATATTCTGCCCAGGTGCTTTGTGAACCGCGATCGCGTGAATCGAGGCGTGATCCCGTAGAAGGAATTGGCTACTGGTGTAAGATATGCTCCGCAATCGCGGAGAATCTTATGCGATCGCGTATAAGGGGCAGGCTGGCTTCTGTGATCGCGGATGGAGTTATGCGATCATCGCAGTGAAGGAATAACTGGGGGTCCAAAGCAACACTATGCGATTGTGACTTCACCTATGCGATCACATAGAAGGAAACCAGATGACAGGTTCAGCAGTTCAAAAATAGGGAAAATGGACCCGGAACCTATCCGAAACACACCCGAGGCCCCTGGGACCCCGTCTAAATGCACAAACAAGTCTTATAACCTAATACAGACTCGCTTGAGGTTCCAAATCACATAAAATAACACTAAAATGACGAATCAAACCAAAAATCAACGAAATTCCTCAAAACTTCTTTAAACATCAAATTTTACATTTAAGGTCCGAATCACGCCAAACGAAGTCTATTTCATACCAAACTTCACAGATAACACATATAAATCATATCGAACCTGTACCGGGCTCCGGAATCAAGATACGATCCCGATACCACAGGTTTCACATAACATTTCATTTTCAAAAATCTTTATATTTTTCAGAAAACAATTTTCTTAAAAAATTCATTTCTCGGACTTGGGACCTCGGAATTCGATTCCGGGTCCGGGTCCGTTTACCAAAAACGTTGACTGAAGTCAACTTTATTCAAATTTCTAATGTAAAATTATTATTTTTATCAGTTTTTCACATTAAGGCTTCCCGGCTACACGCCGGGCTGCGCACGTGAATCGAGGTGAGATAGAAGGAGGTTTTCACGACCTCGGAATATAAAATTAGCTATAAATATAAGGGATGACCTTTTAGGTCATCACATCCTCCCCCTCTTAAACAAACGTTTGTCCTCGAACGTGCCAAGATTCACCTTGAACTCATCTAATCGATGATGGTATACTTCCAACACATAGCCGCGGGTGATCCCACGTCACCCCAACCCACATAAGCCCGATGAAACAATCACAACCGCAATATAGCCTTCACATCACCACCGATAAGCCTCATATCTCTACTTCTCACCCTCTACTCATTTACAAAAGACCCGATTCTACATCCATATCCGGCATTAGCCTCAATCAGCTGCATCGACTCATGACTACACCCACAAGGCATGACCACATAACGTAGCACATCACACATAGGCTCAAATAACACTTTCGATCACAATAGCTTCCCGAAATCAACTCGACATTGGCAATTAGCCCCACATCTGAAAGAACTCTGTTTCCAAACCTCATAACACTGATAATGATTCAATGAACACGAAGACTTCATTATTAAACATTCGAATCACCAAGCCACAACTAACACCACCGGGCACACATCCCGCAACTAAACTAAAGAAACACATAACGAAATGACTGAATATGAAAATAGAAACATATAAATGAACTATCAAACAAGCCCATAGGCTAAACTCTCCATCAATACCAACTTAGCAAAAGCAATATAACAAGGAAGAAGCAAAGCATATGAACAAATCACAATGATTCCATCCTGATAAAATTCAACTGCGGTACTCAGCCCGGTCCAAACATATCAAATCACAAATATCACGAGGACCTCGCCCTCAACTCTGAATCACATACCGAAAATATATCATACCAATTGAAATTCCTCCACTAATTCATCTCAACTAATAAAATCATAACGCTAGCTGATCTCACACCTCGATGGAATATCAAATCACAACTCGTAAATAAAATACTCAAGAAAATCATATAAAGCTTACCACGAAGAACAACAAGGACTCACTTCCAGTCACACCACTATCAAGAATGAAATAAACAACGATAGACACGGGCTACTACTCATAGAATTTCCCAACAGGAGCAAACACAAAATTGCAAATCATGTAACTCACTCATAAATGAAACAACAAATAAGGGAACTCGTCCCGACCAACAGAACTATAACGAAATACAATTGATGCCCCTATGTAACACATCAAAACATACATGTGTGATGATATCTGGCACAACAACCTCTATTTTACTATATGAAACACAACAATGGGCGGGCCTCCCCCTCTTAGGCGTCCTCTACTCACCTGAATACCCTGCTACCACACACCTACCTGAATCTTGGGACAATCTCTCACCCTGTGGCTAACATCTCCACACCGGAAACAATCTCGTTGCCGTCAAGGCTGTGGAAAAATACACAATACGAACCCTCTGAGACCCATAAGTACCTGAAATACCATGCGAAGCTGGTAATGCAAACTGAACTGGTTGACCCACAAAACTTCTACTGTGTCGTACCTTGCCTCCATAATACGGACCAGTAGATTCCTCCGATCTACAAGGCCTCATTGCCTCCCTGAACTCCCTCCCTGATCTCGTCTGTCCTCTCGCTCCCGGTCCCACGTGCGCTCTAACCGGAGAGGATCCCTACTACCTGCTAAAACAAGGCATCCTACTCTAACTCTCGAGTCCCGCTTAACCGAATATCATGCCTGAATCTTCCAAATGACTCTATGGACTCATCTCCCAACTGAAGCAACCAAGCGAAGTGCATGTCTCACCAACTCACTGAATCTAACGACATGCTCCAATAGTGACATAGAGCCCTGACGCAACTGCTCAAACTCAGCGCGCCGTACATCTCGAAGGAACTGAGGTGCAACCTCCCTCAAAACATCTCCGAAAACTGAATCCACGCTAGTGAATCTAACTCGGCCAGTTTACCCCCAACACATATGACGCCACTACTGATCAACCCACTACTCTGAACCTGAGACGAGACAAAAGCAATCCCACTAGTCTCCATAATACCCGAAGTACAAAGAATATAGTGACACTCCTCCAGGAACCCCTAGGCACCATCTGCCGCTAATCCACTGAAAGATAGAAGGGTGATACTTTTTGTACCTCTCAAGCCCAAGGTATTCTTCCTCAGAGGCTACTGTCCTAACCACGGGCTGAACTGAAACCACATGTCCTGCTGCCATAACAACTGGAACCAGACCAATATGATCTCGCTACTCTGTAGTGTAGACGGTGGGAGTCTGAAATCCTCCCTTGATCTGTGAAGCAACTGGTGCACTAGAATCAACCCTGCCTGAGTCAATGTACCACTTATACTCAAAACTGCGCTCAGATCTCCTAAAGTCCGGGGTAGCAACAGGCACCCACAGTACCTGTCCCCCAACTAGAACTACTGGCGACTCCTCAACGGCTGCTCTGGTAGGAATCTTAACTGCGGCACATGCTCCTCGTTGGCCCCTGTCTTTGACCCTTGCGACACTTGCTTCGGGGTAACACCATCATGAACCGCCGTTCATGTCCTCACCATTGGTGAGAGAATGGAATGATAATTTCAAACTTCAAGATCAATGAACTCGCACGATAGGAATGAATGAACTGAAATTGTCCAAATAGTTCCGTAGCCTCTCGAAGATAAGTACAGATGTCTCCGTACCGATCCGCAAAACTCTACTAAACTCGCTTATGACTTGTAGCACCTATGAACCTAGAGCTCTGATACCAACTTGTCACGACCCAATTTCCCTCAGTTGGGTATCGTGATGGCACCTAGTCTTAGGGACTAGGTAAGCCTAACAGTTACTGAATAACAACAATAAATAAGAAGAACTAACAATCTTGATATAGAATCTCAACAGAATGTACAAACTTTTCCAAAACCGGTAGTACAAGTCATAAGCTCTACGAATCTTCTACAACTTCTAAGTACAACTGTTTGGAAATAAATACAACAGTGTATGAATAATAAATACAAAGAAGGTGACTCTGACGTCTGCGAACGCAGCAGCAGGTTACCTTGAGTCTCCTCGGGAATCATCCACACAGCTACTACAATATATATACCTGGATCTGCACACAAAAATGTGCAGAAGTGTAGTATGAGAACACCACAGTGGTGCCCAGTAAGTATCAAAACTAACCTCGATGGAGTAGTGACGAGGACTAGTCAAGACACCACTGGTCTACAAAATAAATAACACGAATATAGAAATGACCGAACGTTATATCTACCTGAGGCTTCACGGAATAATTTACCACAGTGACAATATAAAGCTGAAGAAAATTATAGAAATCATTGCGAACAGTAAAAAAATACGCGGAAAGATGGACAGCAAAACAAGCCGAATCGAAAGGAAACGCAATACAATAGAGAACACCAATAACTCAACTTCACGTCGGTTTGTTCACATCGGGCCTTAGCCATTAAAATCTGTAACTGGTAGAAGTCTTTAAACAACAGTTCATATGAAAGACTCTTGCAAATAAAAATTATTTTTGTATGGAAGAGTTTCTTTGAAAATATACTTTCTCCAAAAGTAGATATAAGTATATCTAGTAGAGAGAATTACGTAAAATATATTTTCTTTCAAAATACGAAACTTCCCAAGGATGCTTTCTCAGTAAAAGACTTCAAAATATCATTTTAGGGAAGATTAGAGCTTTTCAAATATACCTTTGATGTAAAAGTCGTTCAAATATAATCATTTCAAAACAATTGCTTTTTCAATAATACTTTTCAATAAAATCCCTTGATAAAAATCTCCTCAAGATTTATCCACCGGAACTCAGTCCGTAACTCAGAAATTTGTCATGCAGTACATGAGGAATATTAAATCTTGCCAATAATTGCATTGAGAGATCAGTAGGAATATCCAAATTTAGAACAACGCAATAAAATACAAAGACAAGTGCACGGCATCACCCTTCGTTCTTTTACTCTCATCCTCACCAAAACAAGTGCAGTAAATAGCAAACAGGAAAGACAAAAATAATAATGCATAAACACTCGGCACGGAATGTCCCCTCGTGCAATAAATTAATAACACTCGGCACAGAATGTCCTCTCGTGTAATAAATAAATAAAAACTCGGCACGGAATGTCCCCTCGTGCATAACCTCACAAACACTCGGCACGGAATTCCCCTCGTGCAATAAATAATAAACACTCGACACGGAATGTCCCCTCGTGCATAACCTCACAAACACTCGGTACGGAATGTCCCCTCGTGCAATAAATAAATAAACACTCGGCACGGAATGTCCCCTCGTGCATAACCTCACAAACACTCGGCACGGAATGTCCCATCCTGCTAAAATAACATAAACAACAATTTAACAAGGGAAATCAACAATAAGAACCATAAATCACAATATTCGGAAATCAACAATAAGAACCATAAATCACAACATCCGGAAATCAACAATAAGAACCTTAAATCACAACATCCCGGCAAGGGAGTCAACAACGCAAACAGTATCATTAACAGTATAAACAACAATAGAAATCATACCATCCCGGCAAGGGAGTCAATAATGAAAACAACATTATCCCGACGAGGGAAACAACTATAACCATTCTCGCCTAAATAGTTAACTTTACGAAATAAAGCTTAGCTCAAACAAGGTCCCAATAATAGGAAACATCAAGAAAACACCAACAACATAAATGTTTATCAACTAGGTACAAGTAACACATAAGGGAAAAATCATATAAAGCACAATGTAAGACTCACAGGCATGCTTGACACCAACAAACGGATATTCTAACTATGGCTGAACAACTATAAAGCTAGATAACACTAGTATGGTCAATTTGGCAGTTTTAGGAAGCAAGTATAGCATGAAGATAAGAGCGGTAAGATATTCAATTAAGTCAATTAAAATCAAATAGCCAACAAAGGAATCCAAAAGTAAGTAATTCTAATCTAAGCAGGAAAGGATGAAATTAACAACCAAGGATTCAAATGTAACAATTTCAACTCATACACAGGTAACATAAGAACCTACGAATCCTAAAAGGCCAATCTAATAGCAAATAAGTCTGAGTACGCACTCGTCACCTCGTATACAAGGACTACAATGAACAAAGAAGACTCAATCCTAAGGGGTAGTTCCCCCACACAAGGTTAGGCAAGATACTTACCTCAAGGACGACATGTCGGTACTCAAAAATAGACTTCTCGGGCGGAAAGACCTCCGGACGGCTCACAATCAACTAAAACAACTTCAAAATACACATAAAACGTATAAGGAACTATTCCGAATAATAAAGTTTCAATCTTTACAAAATTATAAAAATCGACCTAAAAGTCGACCCCCCCTCCCGGGCCCGCACCTCTGAACCCAAATTTTTTTAAAAATTCCGATTACTCATTCTGATACGAGTTCACCCATGCTAAATTTATCCAATTCCGATAACATTTGGTCATTCAAATCATGAATTTTCATTTTTGAAGTTTTCTTTCAAAATTCACAATCCCCTCAACCCAAAACATAAATTAAATGATAAAGACAAGAACTAATTCATGAAATATAAGTAATTATAGTGGAAGAACACTTACCTATTCGATTTGTGTGAAAAACCCTCAAAGAATCGCCTAAAACCGAGTTCTAGAAGTCAGAATATGTTTAAAATGGTGAAACCCCGATTTTGCAAACTTATATTTTGCCTAGGTGCTTTGTGAATCGCGATCGCGTAGAAGGAATTTGCTGGTGGTGTAAGATGTGCTCTGCGATCGCGGAGAATCTTATGCGATCGAGTATAAGGGGCAAGCTGGCTTCTGCAATCACGGATGGAGTTATGCGATCGCAGTGAAGGAAAAACTGGGGGTCCAAAGCAGCACTATGTGATCGCGACTTCACCTATGTGATCACATAGAAGGAAACCAGATGACAGGTTCAACAGTTCAAAAAGAGGGGAAATGGACCCGGAACCTATCGGAAACACACCCGAGACCCCCGGGACCCCGTCTAAATGCACAAACAAGTCTTATAACCTAATACAGACTCGCTCGAGGTTCTAAATCACATAAATAACACTAAAACGACGAATCAAACAAAAAATCAATGACATTCCTCAAAACTTCTTTAAACATCAAATTTTGCATTTAAGGTCCGAATCACGCCAAACAAAGTCCTTCACACCAAACTTCACAGATAACACATATAAGCCATATCAAACCTGTACCGGGCTCCGAAACCAAGATACGGGCCCGATACTATAGGTTTCACATAACATTTCATTTTCAAAAACCTTTATATTTTTTAGAAAACAATTTTGTTTAAAAATTCATTTCTCGGACTTGGGACCTCAGAATTCAATTCCGGACATACGCCCAAGTCCCATATTTTCCTAGGGACCCTCCGAGACCGTCAAATCACGGGTCCGGGTCCGTTTACCAAAAACGTTGACCGAAGTCAACTTTATTCAAATTTCTAATACAAAATTATCATTTTTATCATTTTTTCACATAAAGTCTTCCCGGCTACACGCCCGGGTTGCACACGCGAATCGAGGTGAGATAGAAGGAGGTTTTCACGACCTCTAAACATAGAATTAGTTAAAAATATACGGGATGACCTTTTGGGTCATCACAACCCATAATCTATGTATTTAACTCATGTTGTGTAGAAATTACTTATCTGTGAAAACCCTCTTCCAAAAGCTCCAAAAATCGCGCAAGAGATAAAAGAAAAGTGAGATAAATGGCCTAAGTCACGCATTAAATGAGCTGAGCACAGGCCTCTGATGTTGCATTTGCGACACTGGGTTCGCAAATGTGAAGGTCGCAAATGCGCGAACCCTGGGCTTCAGCTGCTGAGGTCGCAAATGCGCCGAAAGTGTCGCAAATGCAAACACTGTTGAGTGATGAGTTGGTATTTTACCACCTTATCTCCTCTAAATATTTAAACTTTAGTATAATTTTGATAGAAAACTAGGGCATTTTCTAAGGATTATGGGTAATTTTCAGGTATCATGTGATTTGGAGAAGAAATGGAAGAAACCAAGTCAAAATGGGCCAAAAGTGATGAAAATGACTGAAGCCAGTTATTCTTCGCGATCGCAAGGTCTGGCCCGCGATCGCAGAAGTCAATGAGAAGGTGAACCACGATCGTAGAGTTGTTTACGCGATCGTGGAGAAGGAATATTACACCAGCCATGAAGTGCTCCACGCGACCGCATATATTGCCACACGATCGCAAAAGTTGGAGACTTGACTCTACGCGATCGCAAGGGTTGTCACGTGATCGCAGAGCTACAGAATCTGAGCCTACGTGATCGCAAATTGAGTTCCGCGATCGCGAAGCATAAAATCTGGGCAAGTGCTGGGCCGTTTTGTAAATTCACCCAATCTTCCCCAAACCATTTTTATACACGACTTGGCAGATATTTTTGGCATATCTTTGTCTTTGTAAATAATATTTGAGTAGAGGAGAACAAGTCTTGAAGTTAGGGTTTTCACACACACTTTGAATTTGAAGATTTCACTCTTGTGGTTAGGGTTTTCTTACCTATTTATGTTTGTTTCTTCATTTTCTTGTTTTGTATTGTATATTTAAGTGTGTAATATTTATTTCCAACACTTGAATCTTGTTTATGGGAATTTACATATTGAAAGTGTGATTAAATACCTCGTTGTGCTTATGTATTGAATGATTTTATTATATTTATGAAGTGAGTATTTGTTACTTTAATTATTCTTGTTCTTTAATGTTTCCAAAGGGATTAGCTAACCCTAGGACTCGCCCATTAACTCTGAATTAATTTTGGAAAAGATTAATTAATAAGAACTTGAGGCTTTAACCTTCATTTTATAGATTCTACCTAGGGATAGGATTGAACTACTTGTAGCCATATCCGGGTGTGCTTAATCTCTTAATTGGGTTAGGAATAATTCAATTAGGAAGTCTTGTTAGTCTTTGGGAAATGCTAATTAAGAATTATTATCGTGGCTAATTAACATAAACTCGCTCATATTTGTGAAATCGTGAAATACATTGGATCGTTACTTGAGTGTAATTCCGGAAGCATCTATTCTTGTTGTCATTGATCATTTTACTTGCTTTCTAGGTTAGTTTATATTTTCGCATTCAGTTATAAACAACTTTCAAAACCAAAATCTTATTTGTTTGGCATTGCGCGATAAGTGATAATTCTCTTGCATTCCTAATCGCCTCCGTATTGTTTTATGTGGGATTAGACCCCAACCTTGTTGGGTTCCTATATTTGACATCGATCGCTTACACTATTTTAAAGTGTAATTTGAGCGTATCACTGAGGTCGCAAATGCGACTCAGGTGTTGCAAATGCGAACACCGCCCAAGTCGAGCTTCTTCGCAATTGCGAAGCTCTTCTAGCAAATGCGAGGTCCGCAAATGTGAACTATCTCTCGCATTTGCGAGACCTGCAGCACCAACACTCACACCAGAAAAACTGATGTGTTTTCAACTCCACGTCCGAAACTCACCCGAGCCCTCGGGTCTCCACACCAGCTACCCACACAAGTCTAATAACCTCATACAAACTCGCTCGAGTGATCAAAATACGGAAATAATATCAAAAACTACGAATTGGATGCAAAAACGCATGAATTGACTCATGAACTCAAAAACTTCTAAAAAGACTTCCGCTTGTCCGATTCCCATCAAATCAACTCGGAATGACACCAAATTTTGCGTGCAAGTCTTAAATGATATTATGGGACTATTCCCGATCTCGAAAATCTGTTTGGACCTCGGTATTACCAAAATCCGCTATAAATCAAATTTTAAAGAACTTCAAGAACCAACTTTTGATATTAGGCGCTGAAACGCTCCCGGATCATCCAAAATCCGATCCGAGCATACGCGCAAGTCCGAAATCATCATACGAACCTATTGGAACCGTCAAATCCCGATCCAAGGCCGTTTACTCAAAATGTTGACCGAAACTTAGCCTTTTAAGGCCAACTTAAGGAACCAAGTGTTCCGATTTCATCCCGAACCCTTCCAAATCTCAAACTAACCATCTCCGCAAGTTATAAAATACTAAAATCATATACGAGGAGTCTTAATTAGGAGAACGTGGTTCTATAAAGCAAAACGGTCGATCAAATCATTACACCAAAGGACAAAATGAAATATGTAACAGATTCGTTATTGATTTTCTAAGATGAAAAATGATAAAAATAAGTAACTCAACATCTTGTCCTTCAATGTATAAAATTAAGAATTTATGAACAGTCATTACAGTCATATCAAACATTCTATGAATCTGGTTAGGAATAGTAAAAGATATTCTGACTCTTCATAATCTGCTAATTTAGTGATCCAATAATAAAGATGTTTAACCGCAGTTGATTCAATAGACCAACATTAATAATTTGATTGAATAGTAGGCTTTATTTCCTTCAAAACTCACGTTATTAGCAAGATTATCATGCATAGCTATTATTACGTACTTATTTATATGCAATATTTCTTATTTACATTCCTGTCAAAAAAAATTACGGACAATAGTGTTTAATAGAATGGCAATAATATCGTTCCACTTTTCAAGGACATTTTAGTATTTCATTTCACTTGGGATATTTACACTTACTCTCTCTGGTCCAAAATAAGTGATTTTTTGATTGTTTTCATATAGACTAAGAAATTCATCTTTTTAACATTAATTAGTAATTAAATTGACCATATTAATCTTTACTATCTTTTCACACAAATACTCTAACATCATTTACTCCAAGAGTAATGTAGAAAAAAATAATTAATTCATTCTTAAAATCTGAAAAAACTACTTATTTTGGACTATAAAAATAAGGTCAAAAAATCACTTATTTTGGACATGAGAAAGTATAATATAGTGTAATGTGATTAGCTGTTTTCTTGGAAAATGTTAGGAATTCATGCTGGAAAAAATACAATTCATTATGACTCTTGGGAAGACCCATTAGCCGAGGATCTTAAATTAGTTATATGAGTAAGTATAAAAATAGGCAGTTTTAATATATATATATATATATATATATATATATATATATATATATAAGCAGTGGATGGTACATGCATTTTTTGTTTTACGTAAGATGATACTTATTTATAGGAGTGTACGAAGGAAATCGATAAACTGTACCAAATTGATAATTCGAGTCAAATTGAGAAGAAAAAAAATACGACTATAGTTTGAGTTGATTTGGTTTGGTATTAGAAAAAAAATTGACCATAATTGGTTTGGTTTGGTTTTAACTAAAAAAACTCAAAACGAAACTAAACCAACCCGATATTATATGAATACAAATTTTAAAAATATTTTATACATAAAACTAATTATTGTAATATAATTTATAAATATTTTTTAAACTTTTTCATAGTTCTCTCTTTTAATCTATTATTTCAAGTTTGGACTTAGAATTTTTGAATTGTCAAGTATGTTTTATAGCCCATAAAGTTTAGTAACTCAAATAAAACCCAAAGCAAAATCAAATCACTACTAATGCAATAATGCTAATCAATTGAATACTAGGAATGACGATAGTATTGGATATTTTTTTTTTTTAGTTTTGCATTGGTTTAGATAGAGAAAATGCATAACTTACTTTTAATATTATTTAATCATGTAGTTAATACTTAGTACTTATTAGCCGTACTTATTTTAACACGACTTGGTACTTTTACATTATATTTATTTTTATTAGGACATATTGATTAGCAATACTTATTTTATGTGATTTTTGGAGTATTTTAGTATAATTATGACTCATCTCACGATATTAGTATTATTTTATTGGATAACATCTTTTTTTTTTTGGTTAAAATACGATTTATATCATTACTGCAATAATAAAATTACAAAAGTTAATGAGTCACATCGGGTTCATTTGCTTGGTTTGGTACTGCATTAGTTACATAGGGGTTCCCAAAAGAAACTAGTTTGTTAATAATAGTAATAGAGTTATTTCTGCACATGGTACGACCCAATCTATCTTCCTGTAGGATCTTTAAAATGTCAGTAGTCAGTTGTTCCATTACACAGAGGTTGGTGGTCATGGCATGTTGGGATCCCTTACTGGCCAAAAAGTGTGCAACTCCATTTGCTTCCCTGAAGCTATGCCGGATCGGCGAATTCTGCAACTTCCTCAGTAGTGACCTGCACTCATTGACAATGTTAGTATAAATAGAACAAGTGTCATTGTGCAATAATGAGATTACATCTGTTGCGTCCATTTCAATTTCAAGTTTGAAAAAGTTTTTGTTGACTGCTAATTGAAGGCCAGTTTTGTGGGCCAGTAGCTCTATGAATGCCGATGTGTAGGCTAAAGCTTTATCGAAGTAGCCTAAAATCCAGTCGCCCCTGTAATTCATGAAGACTCCCCCGATGCCACATGTTTTGTATTTACCTTTGAAGGCTCCATTAATGTTAAGTTTAAGGAGGTTTTGTATTGGAGGTAGTCATTTGATGTGAATAGTGGTGTTCGGGGATATGTGGATAGGACCGTTAACACAATGTTTGAATTCCTTACATCGAATTAGGACAGTGCTGAAGAAGAGGTTGGCGTATCTGTTGTTGAAGGAATTATTATTTCTATTAAGCCACATGTGCCATATAACGTACGGAAAAAACAACCTCGAGGAGAGACCCCACTGCTCTAAATTGACATTAAGATTTTTTAAAATTGGGAGCCAGTGGATTGATATTTGTTGAAGGGGAGGGAGATTAATATGAGCCTTATTCCAAAAGTTTGTAGCAATAGGGCATTGAAAAAAGATATGGAGGATAGTCTCTTCAGCTTGTTTGCAGATAGGGCACTTGTTATCAATATTAAGCCCGATGTGGTGTAAGTAACTAAGAGTGGGGAGATGATTGTAGGAGCATTGTCATAGAAAATATTTTATCTTATTGAGAGTATTAAGTTTCCAAATCTATTGGAAGGAG
This sequence comes from Nicotiana paniculata, assembly GCA_005239505.1. Taxonomy (NCBI): domain Eukaryota; kingdom Viridiplantae; phylum Streptophyta; class Magnoliopsida; order Solanales; family Solanaceae; genus Nicotiana; species Nicotiana paniculata. The sequence continues at coordinate 25,207 of ML365374.1, forward strand.
AAATTAGTAGTAATGGGTTTGGTTATAAGTTTGTAAGTAGAGCTAGTGAAAAATATCCCATTAGAGGTAAGAGTCCAGGTGGGGATATCTCTGCTATTTTGTAGGGAGTTGAGGTTTATGGATAGAATCTTCCTTTGGATTTTTGGGGACAAACAAAGGACAGTTTAATGAGATACCAAGTGTTGTTTAACCAAAGGTCTTATAAAGTTTTATCCTACTAGGCCCTAATATTAGAGCACAAATGATAAAGTTTATTCTATAAAGATTTTGTCGGAAAAAAAATCCAAGAAACAGGAGAAAACTGAAAAATCCGAAATTAAAAAACCTGACTTTTGTTGGTTTGATTTGGTTATAAATTTAAAAATTCAAGACAATTGGTTTGGTTTGTTTATTGAACTTGGACTATAATATACTCTAATATATGTATATTAATTAAAAGGGTCATCTGATTTTTTTTACGGTGGCATAGGATCAACTCGCTTGCATCTCGAAATATTTCATCAGATGCTTATTATTTCCATCAATATATATATCAAATAATTCTGTCCACCAAAATTTAGTCAGATGAAAAGAAATCGCCTCCTATTTTTTTTTGTTTCACCTATACAATTTAACTTAAGACCTGTAGTTCTCCTTCCAATTTATTAACAACAGGACACACCATTAAGTTGTGAGCCAAAAAGAATAAGAAAGTAGGTGGAAGGAAGATTAGTTGGTGAGCCATCATTTATTGGACCATATAAGAATATGCTAAAATCAATGCAATAAAGAATGTAGCATGGCATTCTAGTAAACAAAGAATATTCTGGTTCCCGATTTAAATTTTATTCGCATAAAAAAAAACTATAATTCCCAGTAAAATTATACTTGTAGCATCTTACTTGGATCAGTATCGACCAAAGACACAGAGATAGACATAGTGTAAAATATGCAGTGACTATAACTAAAATTTGACTCACTAGCGATGGCAAAGAAACCCATTTTATAATAACCCGCCCATATTTAAGCGAGTTGGGTGATATATGGAGTTACATTGAACAACTAATAAACAAGTAGAATGTGTATTTTCGGGGTCGTTTGATACGATGTATAAGAAAGTATAGTGCTAGTATAATAATTTAATATTACATTAATATTTTGTTTGATTAGCAAATCTGGTATAATTTATTTCGGGATTAAAATTAGTACCAGGATAACTTATATCTTGTAGAGGATGTGGTAATTAGTGCCGGGATAACTTATATATTTTTTTTAGAAATTATACAATTGTCATTTTTAATATAACATACCACACAGCGGATAAAAAATAATTCTTCATAATTAAATCCAACATAACTTATTCCGGGATAAACCGCAATCAAATCAAACGATCCCTAATTGAATAGAAAAAGCATGAAGAAAAAAAAAACTTGTACAAGCATGTGAGGTTGCTCCTATGTTGGCACCGGAGAAGATTTGACTGCAGCTTTATAGATGGTATCAAAAGCGTAGTCAATGCAGGAATTCAACTTGTTTGGATCTATAAAACCTTTCTTCACTACCATTGCTATTCTTAGCTTATCCACATAACTCATCATTGTCACCGAACAACTCTGCCAAAAACAGAACATACAAATTGCTAAATGGTAGCAGCAAGAATAAACATAATCATTATTAATTAATCATACCAAAATGGATAAATAATTCTTCCAAAAATGCTGACATTCATATTATCCGTTGGTTAACCTATTTTATATTCGTATTAAATATGGATCGAGACGGAAATTTTATCCGTTTTTGTATTACTTATTTTCAACGTGCTCATATCCGACCCGACTCGAACGTTTACCACGATTGAATAATACAGTGGTATGAATATTTTAATAGAAGAAGATTTAAAAGGATTAGAAAAATAATGAAGGCACCTGTGGAGCACCAGTCACCATAAAATATAGTCCTTTTACAGGATGATTAGCCAAAGCCATCTCTTCCACTGGTCCGATCAGATTTGTCAACGCCATGCTTGTGTTCTTCAATGTTCCATGAATAAACCGAGCAGTTGCCTGAAATTTGATCAAATGTTATATTAACGATCGATAAATCAAAACCAGAACGTAAAAGAGAAAACATACCTCAGGACCTCTTAGCTTTCTCAAGGTATCAAGAAATTTACTAGTGAGCCAAACAGAAGCAGAATTTCTTTTCCTGTCAATCATTTGATGAGCTTTTTGAACAAAGTGAAGAGGATTAAGAGATGAGTGATCACGTTTTTTAGACAGCTTAGGTAAAGAGACAGGCAAAAAAGTGAAATGATTTCCCCAAGGCATATCAGAATTAGGTTTGATCATATCATTCACTGATTTGTAACCTCCAAGAGCTCTAGTATTGAATAAAACGAGTGCAGTGCATTTTCCATTGCATGATTCTTCATTTACTTCTTGCATATATAGTCTCGTTCCATATTCCACTATCCCCGTTATCACGTCGTTTATTGTCTGTCACAAATCAAATCCAAGCTACTTAATATGCTGATATTTTAATAAAACTAGTTAATTTCGAATTAGGTCTCTACACAGAACCATAAAGGAATACATTTGACAAATATTAGTAATACCCGTTTTGGGGTTACACAATTAGGTACCAAAGGAAAATTCTTTCCTCAAAAATGAGTGATGTTGTCATTTATGTTTTCTTGTTTCGTTGGCGAGTGAATTTTTTTTTCTAGAAAATATTTTTTTATGCTACTCTTCTTACCCACCTTCTCCCAAATTCCTAAGTTTTCTATGTCCCGTACAAATCCCAAATACCCAACATTTTAAGTACTTTATTTTCTTCAAGAATTTAATTATTTTTTTAATCACACAAACTCAAAGGGAAAATGTACTGTTTTATTTTTTCACGCAAAAATAACGTTAAAATTTGTGTTACATAACTAAAAGAAAATAGTACTATTTTTTGGTTGAAAAGTCAAGTACTTTTTCTACGACATGAAAAATACTCATTTTGTTAAAATGATAGAAAATACTTTTTCTTTATCATGAAAAGAAAATACTCAATTTGTTGAAATGACAAAAAATACTTTTTTTATTATATTTTGTTGAAATGAAAGAAAATATTTTTTCTTTATCATGAAAAGAAAGTATTTTTTTGTTGAAATGGAAGAATTTTTTTTTTTTTAAATAATCTTTTTTTTTTTTAAATGAATGAAAATACTTTTTACATTATGAAAAAAATAATACTCAATTTTTCTTAATAATATTTCTATTTAGGGTGGGGTAGGGGAAGGGGAAGGGGAAGGGGAGGGTGGG
>MDKI01144561.1:0-139611 GCA_005239505.1 Nicotiana paniculata
ACACCAGTTTAGTATCTTTTAGACTCAATTGATACGTTCAATTCTCCGTGGGATCGACTTTGGTCTTAATACCCCAAATTTATATTTGCAACGCCCGTTTAGTCTTTTTTATAAGACATAGTTGAGCGTGATCAGAACTCAAAGAGAAATAATTCACTCACTCTCGGAAAGAACATTCATATGCCACAAAGATGCACCATAGGCTTGCCCGTAGTGTAATACTCTACTAATTGAGCCCATTCAGTCTAAGATCAATTAGGTCTTCATTTGGTTGTAATGTAGGCTAAGAGACGGGTAGGATATATTTAGATATAGTGACTAACCTCCCTAAACACTTTTAATACATTTACTTTCGCTTTCAGACCATATTTATGCCAGTCCAGACATTCCACCACACGTTTCTTTATATTACCCCCAAATTTACTTAGGTACAATAATATCACTTCACCACTTATCAAGGACTGCATTTATTCATTGTCCTTTTCTCTCTCTTTTTTTTTTCAAGTGGTGCTTATTCTTTCATTTTTTTCAAAACTTTGCACCTTTCTTTCTATTTCTTTGATTCCACTCAAAAATCAAATCACCACCCCACACTTTGACTTTTACATGTTCTCTAACAATTCAAGTGCGCATGAGAGGTAAAGGGTTCAAACAGATGGCCATTCAAACAATTGGGTAAGGTTTGTAATGTGGTTACCAAAAAAATAGGCTTATAAGCTCAAAGGGGTTAACTATGATAGATTACAATCATATGGGTATACTTTATATCTGGCTTAACAAAGAAATTCCTATATCACTTCTAAAACTGGATGAAGCTACTATTTTGCTTTGCAAACACACATGGAAAGTTCTACGCATCGAATCTGGAGCATAAAATACAATGCAATACACCTTACACACATATGGCACATGACTCACTTCAGATTGGTTTATCAAGACACTCTCACCGAGTTTTCAAGTTAGTTACAACATACAAATTTAAGGCACTCCACAAGAATCAAAAACTAAGCCTAAGCGTCACATTCTATGGTCTTTTGTGTTTGGGTGTAACAACACTAAGGGACGCTTTTCCTATTTCAGCTCATCGCCCAACAACACCTAACAACTAAAAAACAAAATAATAAAAAACTAACTACACCCGGTTCAAGCAAAACCCTTGAAAAAGAACCGCGGTCAAAAGAAAAACTAAGGGGGAGTTGCTACACTACCTACGAAAAATCAAAATCTTTTTGGTATTTTCTTTAGACTAACTTCCCTCAAGAAAACTGCCCAAGAGATCCGTTGTCAGGCAGAGTCCACTATATATATATATATATTTTATTTTTTTTATTTTTATTTTTTTTTATTTTTTATTTTTTATGTTATGGTCGACTTGGACCCTCAAGAACCCCGTCGAAAAGGGATCCGTCCTCGGGCCAAGATGACTTAATTAATTATACTACTACTAAAAATCACAAAATCAACAAAACTCAAAAAAAGCAACAAAACTCAAAAGAAAATAAAAGCAACAATTAACAATTAGTTCCTACGTATGTACATATACAAGGGAGAATTCCCCCACCCCACACTTAAGATGAAGACATGTCCTCATGGCAATCAAAATAAACAAATAGAGGTAAGGGGACTTCCCTGAAAGCTCAATCCTGGTCGGAGACTGTCCCTGGGTCCAGGTGACATGCACGACCCAGGATACACAGCCAACCCATGATCTTCTTTTCTGATTTGGATTGTTGGGTGGCTAGCGCATCAACTCTCGAACCCAAGTCAGTAACTGAGGTCCTTAAACCAGCCACCTCTTGCTCCAGGTGGGCCATTCTCTTTCCCGATTGGCCCTAGACGGGCCTGCTACCTCGGTAGCCTGCTCCTGAGTGGGCTATGCCTCCTCCTCATCATCCTCATTAGAATCATTCTCCACCTCATCATCCTCATTAGAATCATTCTCCACCTCATCATCATAATCTGCCATCGCTTTCTTTCCAATAGTAACCCTGTCAGCTCGGAAGGCATACGCCGTTGGCACTTTGCCATCCACCGCCAAGTTTCATGATATCCAGCTGAAAGGCACAATCGAGTGACAAGAGATGGGAAAAAGAAGCCATACCTCTGAACTTTACTGCGGACGAACATCTCCTCATGCATGATCCTGGCGACATCAAAGTCGCGGCCCGTCATGAAGCACCAAATCAAACACCCACGAGGAATGTTCACCTCCGAGGTGTTGTGGGATGGGATTAAGCGGTTGTTGATCAGGTGGAGCCAACATTTTGCTTCAAAGGTGAGGGCTGAAGAAAGAAACTTATTCCCGTACTTGTACCACTTCATATCTGCACCTGGGACACAAATGGTTGGGAGGAACGTTTCCCGCTGAGAATAGTGCCGACCATATGCCACATAGCCGTCCTTGTACCTATCCACGGGGCTTGGCAGCCGGTAAATCGTCCGAATAGCCTCCACAGAGGCGTTCACCGACTTCTTCCTCACTGTTACCACATGATTCTTGTGCTTCGGGTAGTTTGCATAAAACTCCCTCACTATCATTACATTAGCCTCATCGGGCTTCTCAAAGAATACATCTAATCTCTTCCGCAACAACTCAACATACATCCTTTGGCAGTTACGCCGGAGTGATTCCGTATCTATGCCACATTCAGGTATGGCGGCCTTTGATTCCTTCACAACAAACCTGTTCTGGGCCTTAGCTGATACAAATTTGTTGCTATTGAAAGGCCTCGTGTCAGGTGCTCCTTTTGCTCGTCTGGCAGAGGAAGAACTTGCTTGTCTGCCGGAGGAAGATCCGGTGGCTTGACGCTTCCGAGAGGGTGCCATTGTACCTAGAATAAGGACATTATTAGCGCAACACAACGAGGTGACCTAACTGTGGTTACTCAGACTTCACCTTACAATTGGTCACAATAATTTCCCTTCAGTAGGGCATTTACTCAAACACTTGGTGGGCATTATTCACCGGAGCCCCCAATTAATCAAGTTGAAACTCCAATCACCACCACAATTTCCCAAACTTTACCCAACTAAATCAAGGTATACAACACCCCCAAATACCATCACCCACAAGTACTACACATACACTACCAATTACTTCTAATAAACAAGAAGAAAAACTACTACTTTCAACAATGGAAAAAGAAAAAAGTCCAAAAAAAAAAAAAATAGTAAAGAAAACACATACCTGTGTGTTAAAGGAGTGAGAAGTGGAGAATTGGGTTATGGTTGGAGTGAGCAAGAGAATTGGGGCGTCTGAGGACTTGGGTATGGGTTGGAAGAGTATTCTTAGAAGAAGAAGAGTAGTAGTAGAAGAAGAAGAAGGGCTTTAGGAGAAGTGGGGGAAAGTGTAACGGGTGTGGGAGAAGTGGGGGAGGTGGGTTAGGTTTGGGTAATTAGAAAAATTAAAGGCTAAATAAAATAATAAAGAAAATAATACAAAACTTACCTGGTCCGCGACGGGACTAGCGCGGTTAGTAGCGCGCCCATAGCGCGACCGCGCTAGTGGAGACAGAAAAGTTGTCCATATGCGCGACCACTAGCGTGCTGGCGTCGAGACGAGACAGAAAAGTCCACTAGCGCGCCCACTAGTGCGCCCGCGCTAGTGGCTTTGGGACGAGGAAATGCACTAGGCCATTAGCGCGACCACTAGCACACTCAGTAGCGCGGTCGCATTACCCCAGGCCTCAAAGTAATTCGCTTTTTTTTTCCTGACTTTTTCCTTGGAGTGTCTTGATTCTACCCTTTCCCGCACACACCTGCATATGTTAGTACTTACAACAATTCAACTAGTTATACCCTACACTATAAACATTACACATTGGGTTGCCTCCCAACCAGCACCTTAGTTAATGTCGTGGCACGACAATTACAACAAATCAATGGGTTGCCTCCCATGAAGCACTTGATTTAACGTCACGGCACGACGCAAAATGAGCGCATTTAAGGCTCGCTTGACCTATGAGGTTCAGTAAGATGCATCACCGACACTTCCTTGTTCTCGTACATACCCACATACGGTTTCAATCTATGCCTATTAACTCTGAAGGTGTGTGAATCTTTTTCAGAAGCAATCTCTACAGCACCTGAGGGAAATGCTTCAGCCACACAAAATGGTCCAGACCATCGGGACTTGAGTTTACCCAGAAATAGTCTCAATCTTGAGTTATAGAGCAGCACCATATCTCCGGGTTTGAAGTTTCGATCCACAATGTTCTTATCGTGTCACCTCTTCATTATTTCCTTGTACAACCTCGTGCTTTCAAAGGCAAGATACCTGAATTCATCTAGCTCATGTAGTTCGGTGACTCGACTTGTGCTCGCAGCATCAAGATCCATATTTAATTGTTTCAGTGCCCACCAAGCTCGATGTTCCAGTTCTACCGGCAGGTGACAGGCCTTCCCGAACACCAACTTTTATGGTGACATACCAATCGGCATTTTGAATGCAGTTCTGTAGGCCCAGAGTGCGTCATCCAGCTTTTTCACCTAATCAGTTCTTGTGGCGTTCACAGTTTTAGTCATCACACTCTTTATTTCTCTATTTGACACCTCAACATGTCCACTTGTCTGAGGGTGATATGGGGTTTCCACCTTGTGGCGCACATCGTACTTTGCTAATACCTTCTCGAAGGCACGACTACAGAAATGGGTGCCTTCGTCACTGATGATGGCCCTTGGGATCCCAAAGCAGGTGAAGATATTCTTCTTCAAGAACCCCACCACCACTCGTGCATCATTGGTGGGGAGTGCTGCAGCTTCCACCCATTTGGACACATAGTCTACAACAACAAGTATGTACTTATTGCCATAGGATCTGACAAAGGGACCCATGAAGTCAATCCCCCGTACATCAAACAACTCAACCTCTTGAAACGGGTTCATGGGAATCTCATGATGACGGGATATGTTCCCCGTCCTTTGACATTCATCACGGCCCTTCACCCATTGGTGTGCATCTTTGAACATAGTTGGCCAGTAGAATCCGGCCTTTAGAACTTTAGCTGCTGTTCTGACTTCTCCAAAATGCCCTCCATACGCTGATGCGTGACATGCTTGCAAAATAGAAAATTGCTCTATCTCGGGGACGCACCTCCGGATCATATTCTCAATACAAATTCTAAACAAGTAAGGTTCATCCCAATAATAATTGCGGCATTCACGATAAAAATTTGTTCTTTTGAACATATGAGAGTTCATAGGGATCTATACCACTTGCCAGGTAATTTGCAATGTCTGCATATCATGGAACTTCCTCCATGCTTGTGGCGAGTAGCTGCTCGTCTGGAAAGGTTTCCAGAATATCCTCTGCTTCAACTGCATTTTCAGCTCCTTCAAGTCGCAACAGATGATCCGCGACTTGATTCTCCATGCCCTTACGGTCACAGATCTCTAGATCGAATTCTTGCAGTAGCAGCACCCAACGAATTAGGCACGACTTGGATTCCTTCTTCTCAATCAAATACCTGAGGGCAACATGGTCAGTGTAAATAATCACCTTAGAGCCGATCAGGTATGATCTGAACTTGTCGAAAGCAAACACCACTGCCAGTATCTCTTTTTCGGTTACAGTGTAGTTCAGCTGAGCTCCACTCGATGTCCTACTCGCGTAGTAAATTGGGTGAATTATCTTTTCCTTCCGCTGTCCCAGCACTGCTCACACTGCGTAGTCACTGGCATCACACATTAGCTTGAATGGTTGCTCCCAGTCGGGGGCAACAATGATTAGTGCCGTAACTAACCTCTTTTTCAGCTCCTCAAAATCTACCCTGCAATCATTAGAAAACACAACAGGGTTATCTTTTTCGAGCAACTTACACAGGGGGTTGGCGATTTTGGAGAAGTCTCTGATGAAATGCCGGTAAGCACAAGGTTCATCTCAATACACTGCTTCAGCACTCGGGTCAGATTTGCTAGGCACTCATCGAATGAATTTCCCACCACTGAGAAATCATCCATGAACACATCCATTATATCCTCGACCATGTCAGTGAATATGGCCATCATGCACCTTTGAAATATGGCGGGTGCATTGCATAAGCCAAAGGGCATCCTTCTGAAAGCAAAAATCCCGTAGGGACATGTGAATGAGGTCTTTTCTCTGTCTTCAGGGGCAATGGAAATTTGGTTGTACCCCGAGTACCTATCAAGAAAACAAAAGTGAGACCTCCTTGCCAGTCTGTCGAGCATCTGATCGATGAAGGGAAGTGGGAAGTGATCTTTCTGGGTGGCTAGATTCAACTTTATGTAGTCCATGCAAATTCTCCAGCCCGTGACAGTTTGTAGATATCAGCTCATTGTTGTCATTTTTTACAACCGTCATGCCACCCTTCTTAGGAACACATTGCACCGGGCTAACCCAGTTGCTGTCAGAGACAGGGAAAATGATTCCCGCATCCAACCACTTTATAATTTCCTTCTTCACCACTTCCTTCATGTTTGGGTTCAGCCGCCTTTGGTGTTCCCTGGAAGGTTTGTGCCCCTCTTCCAGCAGAATTTTGTGCATACTGTATGCCGGGCTGATCCCCTTTATGTCTGCCATGGTCCACCCAATGGTAGTCTTACACTCAGTGAGTACCTGTAAGAGTTGTCTTTCCTGCACATCTAACAAACTGGATGAGATAATAACAGGTAAAGTAGAGTTGGGTCCTAGAAACGCGTACCTGAGATGGGCTGGCAATGGCTTCAATTCCAACTTTGGTGGTTCTTCAACCGATGGCTTGGCTGGCAGAGTCTCTCTCTTTTCTAAGTGTAGGGGCTCGAATTCTAGTGACCTCTACCACACGCCTTTTCCCTCAAGAGCTAACACCTATTCTGCCAATTCCTCCCCATTTACCTCATCCAAATTCATCAAACATGCAACAAGGGGGTCCTCAATAGTCAAGGACTCATCATCTTCCTCCAGTATCACATCCACGACATCAACAAGAGAACAATTGGCGAATTCACCTGGTCACCTCATGGATTTCTGCATATTGAATGTGATTTCCTCGTCGTTCAACCTCATCTTGAGCTCCCCAGTTTCACAATCAATGAGGGATCGCCCTGTGGCCAAGAATGGCCTTCCCAAAATTATGGGAATCTCCTCATCCACTTTGCAGTCCAGTATCACAAAATCTGCAGGGAACATAAACTTCCCTACCTGCACCAATACGTCATCAAGAATGCTTGGCGGTCTTTTTACCGCCCTGTCTACCAACTGCAACAACATAGAGGTCGGTCTAACTTTACCAATCCCCAACCTCTTGTAGATGGCCAGGGGCATAAGATTAATGCTGGCCCCTAAATCACAAAGTGCCTTGGCAAAGGCAAAGTTACCAATGGTGCAGGGAATGGTGAAACTCCCTGGATCAGACTGCTTTTCCGCAATTGGTAGGGTCACAACGACAATGCAGATCTGAGTAAGAGTCACTGTGGCCAAGTCTTGGAAGTCAAATTTTCGGGACATCAAGTCCTTCATCATTTTGGCATAACCAGGCATCTCCTTCAGAGCATCAATCAAAGAAATATTTACCTGTATTTGTTTCAACATATCCAAGAACTTTTTATACTGCTCATCTTTCTGGTACTTGGTCAGCCTTTGTGGGAATGGTGCTGGAGGTCTCTTCTTCCTAGTGATTTGGGATTTTTCTTTGTCAGACACTACCTCTATCACCGGTTCCTGGGCTGTCTCAACTTCTTTCTCAGCCTCAACTTGCGTGCTGGGTTCTCCCTGGGCAAGCTGCACTGTCACCTCAGTCAATTTTGTTGAATCATCAATTTTAATGGGCACTGGTACCAGTGTATCAGCCTGTCTGCTTTCTCGAGCTCTTTCTTGCTCCAAGTCTAAGTCCCTGCCATTTTGTAGACTCACCACCATCAGCTGCTTGGACCCTGATCTTTAGGATTTACCTGAGTGTCTGCAGGAAATGTCCCAAGAGGACGATTATTCAAAGACATCGAGATCTGGCCCATTTGCCCTTCAATATTTTTTATAGCTGACTCATGTGCATCTACTCTCTCACTTATTTTTGTAGTTGACCCAATAACCTGCTGCATCATTGCTTTAAGTCTGGAAAACCCATCTTCCACCATGTTGTTGCTGAGGGTTATGATAAGCTTGTTGCTGATTCTGATTCTGATTATTGTACCCCTGTGGCCTTTGGTAAGGCGCCACATTACCATGAGATCTCATGGCTCCCATGTTTCCATTGTTGTGCTGCTGCTGAACTTGACTGTATGGTTGATTTTGCTGGCCCCAATTCTGTCCACCCTGTCGCTGGCCCCCATAATTCGACACATAGTTCATATTTGCAGGGTAGTGATGATGATCACATTCAGCATTCCACTGATTACCAAGTGGCTTACTAATGCAAGATGTGCATAATCCCCCATTGGTTGTATCCACAATATGTACCTGCTGCTTTTTCCCTGAGTCCTCCACCTTTTTGGTGAGTATGCTCATCTGTGTCATCAAGGTGGCCATATTTTCATCAAGAGTATTGGATGGATATAAGGCCATTGAGTGAAATACTGGAGTAATGGGTGCATTCTTGGTTGTCCACCCCGAATTCTGCGCCATTTTATCAAGCAGGATCTGGCGTTCTCTCCATGTTTTGCTCAAGAATGCTCCACCAGCTGAAGCATCTACATTTGCCTTTACACTATCAGCCAGACCCATATAGAAATGCTACCAAACATCTGCTCTGGAATACCATGGTGCAGACAAATAACCAACATTTGTTTAAATCGTTCCCATGTTTCCTGGAATGTTTCCATTGGCTTCTGTCTGAAGCTCAAGATTTCACCAATTTGTTGAGATGTATTGTTGGGTGGATGAATTTGTTCACGAACTGCTTAACTAAATCCTCCCATGTGGTAATGGAATTATTGGGGAGCGAGTTTAGCCAAGTCTGGGCTGCTCCTGTCACTGAGAATGGAAACAACAGTTTTATTGCTTCCTGAGTGACGTTTGGCTGCCTCTGAGTTTTGCAAATCGACAAGAAATTCTTCAAATGTTTTCGGGGATCCTCAATGTATGACCTCGAAAATAGTCCCTTGTTCTGCAGCAAGTGCAACATATTGTTTGTAATCTGAAAGGACTTAGCCTGTATCTGAGGGAATACTATCGCAGTGGCCAAATTCTCCACCGTGAGTTGTGCCCAGTCATATAAAGGAGCCCCTGGCACAAGAGGAGACACAACCTACGCATCTGGGTCAACCACGTCTTCCCCATTGTTATTCCTGTTGTTTAGATCTGCCATGTCGGGTTCAAGTTTTTCAATTGATGGTTGTTGTTTGCTTTTTCAGTTGGCTCGGTTCAAGGTCTTGAAAACTGTCTCGGGGTCTGATAAGGCTTCAGATATTTCACCAGTTCTCGATGAGTTTCTAGGCATGCACCTGTACAACCAAGTTAGCAAACGTTAAAATTTCAATGTATAGATGAAAATTGAAGAAAATTGACTACACTAAAGAATTTTGTATTTCTTCCAACTGTAATTGATAACATCGTTAAGTTCCCCAGCAACAACACCAAAATTTGATCTCGCCCAAATATGTCTTATAAAAAGACTAAGCGGACGTTGCAAATATAATCTGAGTATTTCGCCCAGAGTCGAATCCCACAGGAAATTAACCTATAAATTATCGTTTTTTGACTCACTCGATTCTTCGTTATCAACTTCCCAAAGACTATGAATATCAATTGTTGGTGTTTTTACTAACTAAAACTGAATGAAATTAATTAAACTAGAATATAACTATTGTTGGGTTGTAAACAAATGCGAGAAAGATCTATGGTTATGGTTTCCCCTGTTGATGGAATCCCTTCTTGTATATTTCATATAGTTTGGCCTAATTATCTCTATCAATCATGAGCACTCTTGTTACCGTAAATCTTTCCCGAGTAATTACGACAATTTACTAGACGCACTCTCCCGAGTTACGCTAGCTATATTTTATTATATCTCACTTTAGATTGCACCCAAGGTATCGTTATCCCTAATCCAGCCTTTAAACCCTCGGTTATGGATCCCTCCTATACTTTGGAAGTGGTGTTGTACAAAAACTACCTAAATATGCACTCTCTCTCGAGTAGATACACACTAAATAGGCACAGCTAATTGAGGGCCCTTCAATCAACTACAACAAGAACTTAGTTGAACAAATAGAGATTAAAACCAAGCAAACTATATTAATATAACAAGATATTCATCCTCAACAAGTTCCACCAAAACCTTAGACTAAATAAGTTAGCTACTCATAATTGTGCTAAAAACAACAATGGAAGAATTCATCAATAATGGTAAAAACAATTGTCCTCCTTGCCTCTTGCCTTTGATTTATTTGAACAAGACTTTAAACCTTGATAATCCTCTCTTTTGGGTGAGTTTAACCTTATATAGGTTAAGTGGAATTGTCCCAAGCTTCCAATGTTACCCCTAAAAATAACGTGTGCGAATTGGACTAGCGCGGCCGCGCTAGTGAACGTGCTACTGGTCGACAATAAAGCATCATTAAGTTGGAGTATAAATATACGCTAAACTACGTGAATTTAGCATATTATCAGTCACCACAGATGACCAATATACGTGGTCGACAATAATAGTATCACCCACAGGAGTAGATACATGAACAAATGGAATTAAGGACTCGTGGGGCATATCCAGAAAATGAGCGAAATACGAGAAAACATATGAATAAATGGAACCAGGGTAAAATAATACAGAGGCATCTCTGTGGCAAAGTGAGAAATATACCTGGCAGGAAGGGCATAGAAACGGGCCTGGATGCCCCCTGATTTTCCTCCCCCTCTCGGGCGACTCCTAGCTGACTGAGATCCCCCTTAGCTGGATAGGCGAGTGGTGGAGGAATTGGTGCTGGTGCCATCGACCGAGTACTCTGCTGTGGAGCCCCACTCAATAACCTAAGGCAATCTCTCTTAATGTGACCAAAATCTCCGCACACGAAACAACCCCTGCTCTGACATAACTGCTGCTCCTGATGCCCAGAGGAACTACCCGTGCAAATATAAGCTGACGTAGCATGGTGAGAACTCTACGCTCGTAGTGCACTGAATGATGACTGGCCATGCTGATGACTGTGGGACCCATGGCCAGATGATGCACCACAGTGAACTGGGTGACTTATCTGAGCATTTCTAAATGGACGACCCCTACCGTGCTGGAAGTGACACCCAGAAGGAGCATCACTAAATCCACCCTGTCCATGAGGCCTCTTGGACTCCCTCTCAACCCGCTCCTGACTACGAACCATCTCAATCTGATGGGCGATGTCGACGACCTCATCAAAAGTAGCACCAGGCACACTCTCTCAGGTCATATGCAATCACAGCTGAAAAGTGAGGCCATCTATAAACCTCCTGATCCTTTCTCTGTCAGTGGGAACCAACCAAATAACATGACGGGCCAAATCCAAGAATCGCATGTGATACTGTATCACAGACATATCACTTTGACAAAGCTGCTCAAACTATCTGTGTAGCTCCTCTCTGCTGGACTGAGGCACAAATTTCTCTAGAAAGATAAAGGAGAACTACTGCTAGGTAAGGGGTGCTGCGCCGACCGGACTATGCCTCTCATAAGCCTCCCACCAATTGAATGTAGCCCTAGAGAACTAAAAGGTAGTTAACGAGACCCAACTGGTCTCCAGAATACCTGCTGTACGGAGTATCCTCTGACACTTGTCCAAGAAACCCTCTGCATCCTCTCTCTCTACACCACTGAAAGATGGAGGCTGGAGTCTCCCAAATCTCTCCAATCTACACTGCACATCCTCAGGCATGGCAGGAACCATATAGCCTTGTGCAACTACAAGCGACTGGGCTGGTGGTGTCCCCGGTGTCTAGAGTCCCTGTACAACCTACTCAGGTGTGTGGGTGGTGGGAGTTTGAGTGCCTCCCCCAGCCTGAGAAGTGGCTGCAGCCATCGAAACAGAGACCGTCGGAGAAAGGCTAGTACATAAGTTCAGAAGCTAAGCTAAGGCCTCCTGAAGACCAGGAATCACGATGGGCACAAGTGGTGCCTGAGCTGGTCCCGCTGGTGCATCCACAACTGGAACCTGGTCCTGACCTGGGGCAACCGGTGGATATGAAAGTATTTCCCAGCTGCTGTGCAGGGTGCACCTCTTCCCCTACCGCGACCTCGGCCTCTCGCGGCCCTGGCTGGTAGTAGTGGTGGCTGTCCATCCTGCCCAGTAGTACGAGTCCTCACCATCTGTGAGAGAATGAAACAATAAAAGTTTAGTTACCACAATCAACAGATTTGCACGACAAGAATGTGGAGTTTTCCTAAGGGTTCTGCAGCCTCTCGAAGATAAGTATAGACATCTCCGTACCGGTCCACAAGAATCTACTAAACCTGCTCATGACTCGTGAGACCTATGTAACCTAGGCTCTGATACGAATTTGTCACGACCCAAAACCTAACACGTCGTGATGGAACCTATCAATGGTACTAGGCAAGCCGACTTTTCCAAAATACTCCAGTAATTCAATAGAAAAAGGTAATTTAAAACTTTTTCATATCAAAATTTTTTCATAAAAACCAAAGTTGAACTCAAAATAGAATCAAAATGCGGAAAACTAGTCGAAAAAATTAGGGTGTCACCAATTCATGAGCATCTAGATAACCAGACTAATATAACCAGTGTTTAAGTATCAATACAGTGCATAAATAAATATAGAAGGAGAGACAAGGTCCTGCGGACACCGGCAGCTACCTCGCAATCTCTAGTACTCGATCGCGCCCGAACTCAACGGCCTCCGTGATCAAACATACTTAGATCTGCACATGAAGTGCAGGGTGTAGCATAAGTACAACCAACTCAGCAAGTAATAGAAATAAATAAGGATTTGAGAAATAGTGACAATCTATACAGTACCGTGCATCTCAGTAATTTCAACTTCTAAGAATAGTCATGAGTAAGTGCCAGTAACATGAGTCAAATCAGTTGCAAGTTTACCAAGTTCAAGTGAGACCAATTATAACAAGTTTCCGGAAGTTCAGAACAGTAGCATGATTCAGCTAAATGCAGCAACAAAGAAGACATATGCAACCTCTCAGGGTACCGTCACTTAGCTCTCATTAGCTCAACACTCGGCTCTCAGCCCTCAATACACACGCTCGATAGGTACATGCGCTCACTGGGGGTGTACAGACTTCGGAGGGGCTCCTACAGTCCAAGCGCTATAATCTGCATGGACAAATCACGTGCTACATGGATAACTCACGTGCTATAATATCATATCAAGATCCGCACGGACAAATCACGTGCTACTATATCATATCAGAATCCACACAGACAACTCACGTCCTAAAGTGCAACATCATGATTTGCACGGACAACTAACGTGCTACGGAATCTATACCTCACAAGCAGGCCCTCGGCCTCACTCAGTGATGAACCTCTCTAGTCTCACAACCCTTAGTAATAAAAGGGAATCAACCCAAATCAAAATGCTTCAATGTATCAACGGGAATAACAGAGACTGGGGTAAAAATATGCAAGAACTGATACGACTAAGTATAACAACAATGTGTAGGTACATAGCCTAAGCATGAATTCTAACATGAAAGACAATCAAATTGCTAGAAGACAAGGAATACATGTATGCACAAATAGGCCATTCGACTTCACAATCTCACGGGATGGACCACGTCACAATCCCTCACGGTGTACGCTCACACGCCCGTTACCTAGCATGTGCGCCACCTTCAAACAGTCACATCATACCAATTTCGGGTTTCATACCCTCAAGATCAGATGTAAAACTGTTACTTACCTCAACAACATAGAAATCCTACTCCGAAATGCCCTTGCCTCTCGAAACGGCCTCCATATGCCCCGAATCTAGTCACAAACAGTACAACACCATTAAAATAGGCTAAAGGGATCAATCCCACAAGAAAACTACTAACATAGAACCAAAAATCCAAAATCGGCTCAACCCGCCCCCGGGACCACGTCCCGAAACCCGACTAAAGTCTCAAAACCCGGAAGTACATTCACTCACAAGTATAACCATACCAAATTTATCAAAATATGACCTCAATTTCCCCTTCAAAATCCTAAAGTTCACTCTCCAATTCCCAAGCCCTAAACCCCCAAATTCTCAACTCAAATCCCTTATTAGGTGATGAAGAAAGCCATATATTCACGAAATTTAGATCAATACGGTTAAAATTACTTACCCTATGTTTTCCTTGAAATTTCTCGAAAACTTGCCTCTCTCCCGATTTCTCAAGACCGAAATCGAAAATGAAAGACAAAACCTTCCTGCGGCCCCAAGACCGCATCTGCGACCATTGAGGGTGCGGAAACCATCTCACTTCTGAGTTTCGCAAATGACGCTGAAACCTACCCAACCACGTCTGATTGACCTCAAATTTTGCACACAAGTCAAAAATGACACCACGAACCCACTCCAACTTCCTTAATTCCATTCTGAACCTGATATCAAAATTTCCATTGCCGGCCAAAATCGCCGAAATTCCAACTTTCGCCAATTTAAGCCTAATTCTACTATGGACCTCCAAATCAAATTCCGGATGCACTCCTAAGTCCAACGTCACCTAACGGAGTTAAGGGAACCATAAAAATTCAAATATGAGGTTTTTTACACACAAGTCGACATTTGGTTGACTTTTTCCAACCTAAGCTTCCAATTAAGAGACTAAGTGTCTCAATTCACTTCGAAACCACTTCGGACCCGAACCAATCAAACCACTAAGACATAATATAGTTGTAAGGCACAAAAGAAGCAGAAATAGGGGAAACAAGGCTATAACTCTTGAAACGACCAGCCAGGTCGTTACCGATCCAACTTTAGAAGGAAAGGATGATGTTGCCGGCAGTACCAGATGAGTGGGCAGTAGAGGCATTTACAAAGGGGCTCAACCCATTGAGTTTTGATGTATCTCAGAAATTGAAGGAAAGCTTTCTAGAATTTTAGGAAACCACATGGGCAGATGTTCATAATCGCTACGAGTCAAAGATCATAATAGAAGACGATCAACTGGGTTAGATCCGAGGAACGCCCCCGGTGTAAAAGGGACCAAATTCCAAGAAGTACATGCAGTTGCCGTATAAACTAAGTACGACCCTGGAGTTAATCCCAAAGAGGTTTAAGATTCCATGTACACCAAAATATGACGGGACTTCAGATTCATAGAACATATCACGACTTATACTACCACTGCAAAAGGGAAACGACCTGGCCTAGCATGAGATCAAATTTGTTTTGTTGAAGAAGTTTGTAGAAACATGACGAAGGGTGACTTAACTTGGTATTCTCTATTACCTGAGCATTCCAATTTTGAACCCGAGTAGGATTTTACGTTGTTGAGGTAAGTAACAGTTTTAAATCTGGTCTTGAGGGAATGAAACCCGAAGTTGGTATGATGTGACTATTTGGAGGTGGCGCACATGCTAGGTGACGGGCGTGTGAGCGTACACCATGAGGGATTGTGACTTGGTCCGTTCCGTGAGACTATAAAGTCGAATGGACTATTTGTGCATACATGTATTCCTTTGACTGTCTTTCATGTTAGAAATCATGCTTAGGCTATGTACCTACACATTGTTGTTATACTCTGTCGTAGCAGTTCTTGCATATTTTTACCTTAGTCTCTGCTATTTCCTGCTGATACATTGTAGCATTCTGATTTGGGATGACTCCCTTTATTACTGAGGGATGTGAGACTAGAGAGGTTCATGATTGAGTGAGGCTGAGGGCCTGTTTGTGAGGTATAGATTCCGTAGCACGTGAGTTGTCCGTGCGAATCATTATGTTGTACCTTAGCACGTGAGTTGTCCGTGCGAATCATTATGTTGTACCTTAGCACGTGAGTTGTCCGTGCGAATTCTGATATGATATGGTAGCACGTGAGTTGTCCGTGTGGATCTTGATATGATATTATAGCACGTGAGTTTTCCGTGCAACACGTAAGTTGTCCGTGCGGATTATAGTGCTTGGGATGTAGGAGCCCCTCTAGAGTCTGTACACCCCCAGTTAGCGCAGGTACCTATCGAGCGTGTGTATTGAGGGCTGAGAACCGAGTGTTGAGCTAATGAGAGCTGAGTGATAGTATCCTAAGAGGTTGCATCTGCCTTCTTTGTTGCTGCATTTAGCTGCATCATGCTACTGTTCCGAACTTCCGGAAACTTGTTATAATTGGTCTTACTTGAACTTGGTAAACTTGCAATTGATTTGACTCATGTTACTGGCATTTGCTCATATCTATTCTTGGAAGTTGAAATTACTGAAATGATTTGTACTGTATAGCTCGTCACTGCTTCTCAGTTCCTTATTTATATCTGTTACTTTCTAAGTTGGTTGTACACATGCTACACCCTGCACTTCATGTGCAGATCCAGGTGATCATGGATGCCATTGAGTTCGGGCGCGATCGAGTACCGGAGATTACGAGGTAGCTGCTGGCGTCAGCAGGACCTTGTCTCTCCTTTTATATTTCTTTCTGCCCTTTATTGATACTTAGACACTGGTTGTATTAGTCTGATTATCTAGATGTTCATGACTTGGTGACACCCCTATGTTTGGGGCTAGTTTTCCGCATTTTGATTCTATTTTGAGTTCAACTTTGGTTTTTGTGAAAACATTTCTGATATGAAAAAGTTTTAAATTACATTTTCTATTGAATTACTAGAGTATTTTGGAAAATTCAGCTTGCCTAGTACCATCGATAGGTGCTATCACGACATGTTAGGTTTTGGGTCGTGACAGGATCACGAACTCTTGCAACAATTGGGATTCTCCTTGGGATATTCTGAATATATCCACCTTCCTTGCCTAGACCTTTCGTGCTACAACATGAGATTTGATAAATGAATCTTCAAGCATTTCAAAATTGAAATGCTCAGATAATAGAGAATACCAAGTTAAGTCACCCTTCATCCGGGTTTCTACAAACTTCTTCAACAAAACAAATTTGATCTCATGCTGGGCCAGGTCGTTTCTCTTTACAACGGTAGTATAGGTCGTGATGTGTTTTGTGAATCCGAAGTCCCATCATATTTTGATTTACATGGCATCTTAAACCTCCTTGGGATTAACTCCAGAGACGTACTTAGTTTATATGGCAACTGCATGTACTTCTTGGAATTCGGTCCCTTTTACACCGGGGGCATTCCTGGGATATGATCCATCCGAGCATAGAACTCTTTAGATTTTTGGTTCATTATTTCATTCATTTCCCTTATGAACCTCATGAGATTCATTTTGAAAGGGTTATTTGAGTTGTTGTTACCATATCCACTACCGGTACCTCCTGCTTTGTTGAAACCGAACTCCTCCCTTGGAGCGTTGTTATCGGCTTTTGAACTATTTGATTTGCGAGAAGGATGTGGGGGAATCACAGCTCTTCTATTAGCATGATTGGATGCACTCGATAATGCCTGCTTCAACTCAGTCATCACTAGATCTTGTCTTGAGAGGTGATCTATAATCGCTCTTTGTTGCTCTCTCAAGAATTTGACCATTTCAACAACGTGTTCATCATCCGCATCATCAAGAGTTGGACTCCTAATATGTAGAGGATTCTAGACTTCACGATCTGGAGTTGTTTCATCTCCTTAATTTCGGGTTTCGCTGGTTAAATAATCACGTTAAAATACATCTACACATTCATTGTGTGCTCCAACGTTGTAGAAATTGTTGACATCGTTAGCTGCCATATCTGAATTATCTTTTTCTAAGAAAGGAATCAAAATTTAATGGTAACAGATAAATGGATCAAAGCAATTACGCGAGTGTCTATGCCCCATGGTGAGTGCTAAACTGTTTACCCATAAAACGAAATAATTAAATTTATAATGTGGTTTATAGACACTGAATTAATTTGATCTAGAAATATGAAATAAGCAAGAACAAAAATAAGATTATGAATTAAAATTAAAGAAAATACAATCCTGGCTATGAACTTAGCCTCTCCTATAACATAAGCGAGAACAATATTTAAGAATAAAGACAAAGAATAATATTATAAGAAGTGAGCTGACTTAAGATTTTGTGTGTATAATGTTTTATGTTTACAATGGATGATAATTCTCCTATTTATAGCTCTATATAAGGAGAAAATATCCCCAAATCAAGCTCATCTTAAATGAGAATAAAACCGTCATTGATGGTTGCATAACAGTTGGTTATAATGCAGATATTCTTTGTAACATCTGCTCAATGAATGCTACACGATATCAATTCTTTGAATATTTGTCATCTGCTACTCTTTCTTCGGTATTCATCCAGCCACCAGTCACATGCTTGAAATCGATATTGATTGTTTGGTGACGTACATCCTACCTGTCTTCAGCTCAACGTGTCATCTCTTCATTCTTCAAACTGTCACTAACCAACTTTACCGCATACAGGTTGATGCCGTGCCGTTTGTTAGTATTGTTATTCTTTATTGTGCTATTCGGACTAAGGAATTGGCTATGTTGCTTCGTAATTACCTTTGAAAGGTTTGTTTGGAGTTGTTTGTAGAAGCATAAATTGTGGTTTACTTCAGTAGTACCTTCTTTTACTTCCTCTTTCTATATCTTTATGCTTACATACTTGTTGACTCACTCACATGTCGTTATCATGTCATCTTACCTGATATTTTATTTTTCATCTCGTTATTTATCGTTACTTAACTGCACAAGTTTATATGCAGGTGTCTTGTGTTAGCCTTTTCACTAGCTCGT
Source organism: Nicotiana paniculata (assembly GCA_005239505.1). Taxonomy (NCBI): domain Eukaryota; kingdom Viridiplantae; phylum Streptophyta; class Magnoliopsida; order Solanales; family Solanaceae; genus Nicotiana; species Nicotiana paniculata. The sequence goes on from MDKI01144561.1 coordinate 18,703, forward strand.
TGGGATTAGGCTCGACATATATATCGGAGTATATTGGGTCGGTTATACTCATACTATACTTCTGTACTTGTGCAGATCCAGATATTGGTACCAGCGGAGTTTCGAGAGGTGCTTAGCGGATAACACATAGATGACTCGAGGTAGAGTTGCATACTGTTTTCATGCCTTAGAGGCATCTCTCCATTTCTTCTGTACTATTTCTATTTACCAGACAATATTGTATTTTTTTCAAGTCAAGATATTTAGCAAACTCTAGCAGCTCATGTACTCGTGACTTCACGTCTTGGGATAGTCGATCGTGTTGGTTTTCCTAGCAACAGAGGCAAACCCAAGATTTGAGTATGATGGGCTCCACTACCATTGGAGTGACTTACCCAAAACTTTATTAGCCAATAAAAAAATACCTATAAAATCTAGGATGTACTAGTTAATAAATTGCATAATCCACTATATAGTATAAACTTGCTAAGCAAAAAAAAAAAAGTAAGAAGAGCTTACGCTTCGATTTCATCAGACTCCTAATTGACATGCAAACACAAATTTTAAAATAAGTTTTTTGGTAAAATAAATTTTTCCTGCACATCCTTTTGCACACATGGACTAAACTGGAATAAACCTTAAAATATAAAACTACCTTAGTGGCCTCAATAGCAATTCACAACATACTAATAATAATATCGACGTTGTTCCAAAAAGAGAACTAAAGAAGGCACACCTTATATCAATTACAAACTTAAATGTTATAGAATATATAATTTGATACTAATATAACAAAAACACATCATCCACTTATACTTGAACTCGATTCATTTTCATATTCTGAAAATGGTCAATAATGGAATCATTGCTTACATTTGTAAATATTAAACAATCATTTAAAAATGCATCACTAATACTACTATGCAAATAACCTTTGATGTACTTCATGGATGAAAAATGCTCTTTCCATCGCTGCAGTCGTGACATGTAGCATTAAATTTAACTTCACAAGTAAATAAACAAGTGAATATGTCTCCACAAAATTTGCCTCAACCAACTGTTTTGCCAAATCATCAATTTCTTTCAAATTCGAGAATGTAGGGTCACCACGTTGCATGTGCAATATGAAAGTGTCAAGTTGGTGACTAAGATCTCGAAGCTTCAATTCACCAAACTCATATGAATAATTCTTGGCTAATGTCATTATTCTTTCCTTATAAAAATAGCAAATGAATTAGCTGGATTTTGTCACGATCCAAAGTCCATCCAGTCACGATGGCACCTAACCCAACACGCTAAGTAAGCCAAATAACATTCAACACAACTCAAATGAGAATAATAAGAGAAAAAGAGTAAAATAACTGAACTTCTATAAAAAAATACCAAAGATTGGTAGTACATGTCATGAGACATTAAGTCTTAGATTTATAAGGGTGTTATGAAATAAATACAACATCTGTTTGGAATGTACATAAACATATTACAATCTAAAGCTACCTAGGACAAGGGACATCTATATCCGGGAAGCAGGTACATCTTCAATGCTAGCTCCCGCCATACACAACAACATCAACTCCAAGATCTGCACGCAAGGTGCAGAAGTATAGTATGAGTAGAACCGGCCCCATATACTCAATATGTAACAAACTTAACCTTAGGTTGAAAGCAGTGACGAGCTCGAAAGATGGTCAGTTCCAAACACTAATAGCCAATAACAACTCGTAATAATATAATGAAGACAACAAAAGTAAATAACTTAAAAGATATCATGCTTCACTCGTTCACAGTTACAGAAAAGTAGACATGCTCTTCAAGTATAACAGTCAAAATTCAAATCTTACTATTGAAATCAATTTTACATGAGTTTATCAAAAGAACTGTATTTTTTTCCAGTTCCCAGCATTAGATTAGACTTTTCATTTACAAATAGCATGAGTAAAGTACATCTCTATTCCTACATGTCAATATACATGTCAAGTCATCGAATGTCATATACCGTCTAGCATACTGAAAATACATCTCTATGCCTACATGTCAAGTCATCAAATGTCATCTTACCGTCTATCATGAGGAAGATACATCTATATGCCTACATTTCAACCTGATATAATTATAGTGAAACCATCAAGCATAACCTCACTTAGCACGCTTATGATGCCTGGAACAAGGTCCCTCATCATCACACACATCTACACTTAGCACTGTACGGGTGCCTAGCATAAATGCCCCTCACCAAAGTATATATATCATTATGCCTTGCTCATTACTGGCATGTCAAACTCCGGAGGGCCGGATCCAGACCCAAGTGCTAATCAATAACGCCTAGGCCAATAGTGGGGCCTGGTGCACGCGTGGCCTCAAAATCAGTACCACTTAGCCCAATGTGTGGCCTGGCGTACGCGCCACCTCAATATCAATATAACCGTTAAATCGTGCAGCCCGATCCAAATATCACTCGTAACATGTCTCTATGGCCCACATCAGTCATCAATCAACTCAAGTCTCCATATTCCAACATCTCACAGAAACATAATCCAATTATATTAATTTGAAACATCACAATATACCTCAAATACAACTCAAACTCGTATCACGTATAAGGACACCAATAACATGTAAGACAACATATCAAAAGTGCACAGAGACAGAGATATAACATACGGATGTAACTATCATGACTGTACAATATGACTATGGCTAAGGCAAATAATTCAACATCGCAAAAATAACCCTATCATGTCTCCATCAATAAAGCAGGTGGCTTAGACATGATTTCTAGCACGAATAATATCTCACGTAGTCATATAAATGGAGAAAACATGATATCAAAGAAACATGATAGAAAAACAAGGAACATAATAGCCTAAGAACTACCTGGATCATGAATACCCCAGTGCACGCACACACGCCTGTCACCTAGCATGTGCGTCACCCCAACACATCTAAAATATCATAGTACTCAGGGATAATTACCCTCAAATCCAAGTTTAGATACGTTACTTACCTTGAACAAGCCAAATCAAATACCGAGTAAGCCAAACAGTAATCTAGAAATACCATCCCATACGAATCAACCTCCAAACGATTTGAAACTAGCCAAAAGCAACTCAAAAATATCAAATGTCATAGAAAACAAACTCAAGCAATAAAGGTCGAATCTTTAATCAAATAATCAAAGTCAACCAAAAATTCAACCCGGGCCCGCGTCTCGGAACCCGACAAAACTAACAAATTCCGATAACCCATTCGAATACAAGTTCAACCATACTAATTTCACTCAAATGTGCCGCCGAACCGATGTTCCTAACCAAATTATTCACTTTTAGAGAGTTTAGACAAAAAACCCCAATTTGTCTTTTAGATTCATAATCAAAATGCCAAAATCAATGATGGAATCATGTAAAATAATCAAAACTGAGTAAAAAATACTTATCCCAATCCATGTTGTGAAAATCCTCTCCAAAAATTTCCCAAAACCGAATTCCAAATCTTTAAATGTGATAAAATGAACAAACCCTCAAACTAAATACATTCTGCCAGTGAATCCGCATTTGCGTCACTTAGCCGTATCTGTGACTGCCGCTTCTGCGGTAGAAATCTCGCATCTACGAAAACCACCGAAACCCAGACCAATTGATTATGTAGAAAACATCTCATAGATGTGGAACAACCATCACATCTGTGCACACGTCCAACCTATGTATCTGCGCTTCCGCGGTCAACATCCGCATTTGCGAACTCTGTTCCTAGGCCAGTTCTTCCACTTCTGCGTTCTCTCATCCGCATCTGCGGACACTGCACATGCGCCCATGCTCCGTAGGTGCGATCACACCAGATCCCTGCCAAAACTAGCACTTACCCACATGATCCAAAATGGTCTGAAACTCACCTGAGCCCCTCAAGACCCCATCTTGAATACACCAACAAGTCCCAAAACATAATACAAACCTACTCGAGGCCTCATCACACATAATAACATCAAAACCATGAATCGTACCTCAAATTAAACTTAGTAAACTTTGAACCTTCAAAACTCTTGCCCGAACCACATCAATTCAACTCGAAATGACCTCAAATTTTGCACACAAGTTTCAAATGAAATAAAGAACCTATTCCAACTCCTAAAACAACAATTCGAACCCGATATCATCAAAGTCAACTTACGGTCAAACTTATGAACATTCCAAACTTTCAAATTGCTAACTTACACCAAAGTGCCAAAACCTTCTAGGAACATCCAAATGTAAATCCGGGCACACGCCCAAGTCCAAAATCTCCATCTGAACATAATAAAACCGTAAATACTCCGACCCAATGTCAAATACACAAAATTTAAACTTGATCAACTCTTCCAACTTAAAGCTTCCTATTTAAGATTCATTCCTCCAAATAAATTTTGAACAACTTGAAGACCAAACCGACCATACACGCAAGTAATAATACACTAAACCACCAAACTGAATGCAAATGCTCAAAACAATTGGTCGAGTTATTACAGAGTAAATCTAGCCATACCAAGAAGCAAGTTACCATTAACAACATCAAAACGAATGTTAAGCTCCTGAAGTTTCAAATCAAACACTGCATAAAAAATCTCAACACGTACGTGATATGAATAAGGAACACTAAAAGGTCTATGCTTCTACTTTCCAAAAATAAAGAATTCTTCCATCTTGGGCACCAAAATTTCATGTTTAGAACAAAATGAAGAGACTTCATCCAAGAAGCCCTCGCTTTTGATTTAATCCTTTCCCACTTTGAACTTCACCACTCTCTAGCAATTGCTCCAAAAATTCTGCTTGATGATTCTGAAGTTGATCTCTACGTTAAAAGATGCTCCAATTACATTCAACATGTTAGCAACTATACCAAAGAAATTTATCACCTCCTTATATTTTTTATCAACCTCTACAAGAGTCATTTATAATTGATGAGAAAAATAATGAATGCAATATACCGAAGGAGCTTCTTGCAAAATTAAAGCTTTAAGACCATTCATTTTTTTCTTGCATGTTACTAGATCCATCATAGCCTTATCCACGTATTTTGGATGGACTTAATGAGTGTTTCATTAGAAAAGAAAATATAGCTTCCTTCAATGGCTTTGCAGAGGTATCACCAATACAAACAAGGCCAATAAATGGCTCGTTCACTTCGCCTTTTTGGTCAACATACCACAAAGCAAAGACCATTCGTTCATGGTGTGAAATGTCCTTGGACTCATCAACTAATATACCGAAATAATCTCCACCCAAATCATTAATTATAGATTTCATGATTTCTTGTGCAAAAGCACTCACAATATCTTTTTGAATTTTTGGCGAAGTCATCATATTATTTTTTGGAGCATATTTCAATATGACTCTATCTACACGAGGGAGCCTCTTTCCAAGCCATTCCAAAATTCCTAGAAAAAGACCTTTGTATTTTGGAGATTCACTTTCATCATGACCTTGAAAAGACAATCAAAAGTACAAGAGGAACCTTGCAACATTGATTGAGGCATTTAAACGAATTAGGTGCTCACTTTTTTGTTTCTCAGATTGCTTGTTTGAAGCAACTTGAATTGATTGAGATCGATTTGACAAGTCCAACATCTTGTTGAAATACTTATGGTGTATGCTATTTACTTCACCAACATGTAAAACAAGTCTTTCCGAACCTTTATTCCAAGCCTTAAAGCCGATTTTTGTGGCATCATTCTTCACACTATACTTCGACCATCTAGAATACAAATCCTTAAACCAACCTGGACTAAATTGATGCATTTTCTTCCCGAATAAAGTTTTAAGAAATTTGTAATCAAATAGCTGGCAAGGTTCTTATTGAATGTAGTGTCTTCTTAATTCATCCCATATTCGAGGATTATATTTATCAATGGGTACTCTCTCTCCCGGGTCGGGATTAAGTAATTTCCCATCAAACTCATCTATAAGATGAAATGAATTTTTTCTAAGAGTAGAACTTAATTGAGAAGAACTAAAATTCGTCAAAAATATGTCCATCTCAATTCACAAGAACTTCCAACAAAATAACAAGTCCAATAAACTTAAGAGTCCATCAATAATACAAGCAAACACAATATCAATAGAGGAATCACACCCCTTTTATCAATAATAAAGCAAATACTATAATATTTAAGCAATCCTTAGATAAGTGAAATATGAAACAGAGAATAGAATAGGAACAAGCCAACACCTTAAGAAACATGCTAAATAGAGTTATATTCGAAAACAACACAACATTAATAATGGACGGTGATATTCAATAATAATATTACCTATACGCTATATTGCAAAAAGTTAATCACATTATAGACTATGAAACTTTCTAAAGAGTTATCTAATTTTCAAACATGTTGTAAATGAGATTTCATAAAAGGAATATAGCACATAAATAAAGAGGCCACTCAATTTCAAAGAAAATGGGAGCTCAATCTAAAAATATTATTTGGATAATAAATTTGGGGTTTACTAAGAATGCTTTTTACTAGAGATTGTTCAACCAAAAATTTGAAAGCTAAATAAAATCATATAACCTCCATCTCCAATTATTCATGCTGATACGCTCAAATTACACCTAAATAAATAGTGTAAGGCGGTCGATGTAAAATATAATAACCTAACTAGGTTGGGTCGAATCCCACAGGGAATAGGTGTGAAAAAATTACTTGAATAGTGTGAAATTTGACTTAAATCATAATTCTATTCCGTTAGCTTAAAAAGAGTGTTGTAATTATGTGTAGTAAAGAAGACTATTATATTGTGAGAATGTAATTAATTTGATTAATGAAACGAAGGTTGTGTCCCGTCAATGGAATGTAATGCGATCAATGTTAGTATGATATATTTCTAATGGAAGGTCCTTTGATATGCAAATGGTTTCTAAGTGACTACCCAGTATTTGACAATAGTTGAGTAGTATTTTCTATTTATGATTTTCCCAAATATAAAGGAGTTGCAATTAAGAATAACCAATTTATGCCACATAGAACCCACTTATTCTTAAGCGATTCTATTAAACAAGGTTTAAAGCCTTGAGTTTTTTTGTTTAATTCTACCAAACCCTAACCCGCTTTTCCAAGTAAAGAAAGAGTAAAATAGAATTAGTTAATGTTTGCAACCACCAACAATAAATGAAGCATGAGAAATGAATAAATATCAACCAATCATTATATATATATCCAATGGTAAACACCCATTAACATTACACCCATTTAGGGTCCACAACCTTAGTATTTAAAACTAGCTACTCATACTAAAATTCTAAGATAAAACAATAATTAAAGTCATAAGGCTTAAAAAGGTACAAGATTCTGTCTTCAAAAGCTTCAGAAATAATGAAATATTCAATGCCTTCAATGTAGCATCTTTTTTTGAGAAGATGTCCCACAAAACCCCTAGTAAATCTATTTATAGTGGACCAAAACTCGGGGTCAAGGTTGGACAAACATGCCCCTGCAGAACCCTTCTGCGACTGCAGAATGGTCGCAGACCATGTCTGCGGTCCGCATAATTGCAAAAGTCATCGCATAATTACAAGCCTTGTAGCCCAGTTCTCCATTGCATTTCCATTCTGCGGTCAACATAGTGATTATGCGACCGCATACTTCATCGCACATATGCTCCAGCAAGATCTCCTGTTGCAATTGTGCGGTCATTATGCGGCCGCATAATGGATCAGATATTCTTCTCTTCAATGGCTGAAAAAAACTACTTTAGTCTGCTATAGGTTTGCGGTCCGCACATCAATTCCACGATCGTAGACTTGCTGCATTTCTTCCCTTCTATGGGTTTTTGACTTCTTTTCCATGTTTTTGGTTTTTCAAGTCTCGTACACTACAAAACAACAAAACTTCATAAGAAATAGCTAAAAATTCTTTGAAAGACGAGCTAAAGTCTGTGTATTAGTATCAAAAGTGTCTAAATTCTACGGCACATCAACACCCCAACTTAGACTCTTTCTTGTCCTCAGGAAACTAAAACAAAATCATCCTATCATATTACTCTATTTCTGACATATCACAAAAAAATAATGACTGTAGATGGTTTTGACTATCACCCAACAAGCATGTAACTTCTTTTATTTACCCTTCGTAGAAGACAATGATCATTTAACAATTCAACTAATCAACTTGTAAACTTCGAGCCTCAAGAAAAATGACAGAATGCTACCCACAACTAAGTGTGCACTTGTATGCTACTTCTAGTACCTAACTTCTTCTAAATCTTGCAATTCATGCGTGCTCACAACAAAGAAAATCCCCATCTCACACATATGTACAAGGGATGCTATCAAACACTCTTGCACTCAGAATTAAAGCTACATGCTACAAGTATCAGTCCATATGATTGCCCTTATTTTAACTCGTTGCTATCTCGGGAATGATTGGCTGTAGATCACCAAGGACTTTTCACGGGTTGTAATGTAGGCTTCGGGATGGGTTGGATGAATATTTAGGAATGTAGTGGCTATACCCTCCGTGAAATCTGCATGCGCTTTGATTCTTTACTACATAACACTTATTGACCTCGAGTTACTGACATAGAAACACCTCAAAGTATTTCTTCAGTTTTTACAAGACTCCACTCCATTTCTCTTTTTTTCTTTCTGATACGCTCTGATACCATTTTTTAAAAATTGTTTTTCTTTTTGAAGCTTGAGTATCTTCATATATATAACTTTGAGGTTTTTGTTTTTTTTTCTTTTTTTTTTCTTCTACACACAGTAGTCAACCTTACCAATTTCCACTTTATACCGACACCCCCAACTTAGGCTTTTAGCCTCATTCTTAAACGTTCAAGGAAGGATGGGTTCAAAAGAAGGAATTATTTCACAAGGGGTAAATGTTTGTAATATGGTATCCAAATAAAAGGTTAAAGGCTTAACGAGAGTAACTAGGGTAATTGATGTACCAGGGAGGTCAATTTGGTCAAAATTAGCTAGCAGTCACAAAGAGAGACCAAGATCATTTCAGCACCCAATCATTAACCTGATAGTTGCACTAAGAAACCAACCAGGCAAGTTCTAGACATCACAAGTTAAGCATATGCATAATTTATACAAATCTCACTCACTCACAATGCATGAACTGTTCGACTCAACATAGTTTCAACCCTCAAGTGAATTCAAGGAAACTCAAATCTTCATCACATGATATTTAAGATTCTGATTAAGCATAAAGTCAAAGAGCAAGCCTCAAATTCACAAGAATGACTAACCAATTTTTTTTAATATACAAAATTTGAAGGGTACAATTTATTCAACAAAAATTCATTACATGCTTGAAGCTAGAACAATCAACACCAAATAAGTCAAACATTTTGTGCTACCGCCATGGTTCTACTATTACACCCTTGGAAAAAAACCTGACGAAGAAAAACTAAGGGGGATTCATTGCTAACTACCAATCTACACTATTAAAAATATTTTATGTACAATTTTCACACAAATATTTGACTACCCCACCCCAACCAAAAAACATGCATTGTCCCCAATTCATAGAGAATGTAAAAGCAATGTTTAGGGCTTCTTGGGGCGCACTAGGCGCTAGGAGGGGCTGAAGCATCCGAGGCAGCTATGGGGTTAGCTGCTGGCACTGTAGAAGCAACAAGTGGAACCTCGGACTGTGTGGTGGTCTTTGAGGCTAGAACATGAAGCTCTACCTACTATGAGGCTGGGTCTGGGACCTGGGAGCTACTATCCTCTCCCAGTGATGGCTGCATTGTCAATGGATTGGCCTTCGCGACCCTGTCTGCAATAGAGTGTGCAATTGCGTATGCTTCCTCTTCATCATGTGCATCTGTAGAAACAACAACTTGCTTCCCGTTGATCCTTAGTCTCTTCAGCCAATACCTCCTCATCAGTTTCCTCTTCCTCACATCAGACTCCCCCTCCGACTCTCCGGATCCCTCCCCTGAAGGAGTGCAATATGTACAACGAAATCTGGAGCCTTTGAAGTCTCAGTCCCCTGGGCCTCCAGAGCTGTCATAAGGTTTGTGAAATCCAGGTCCAAGCTTGGAATGTGAGAGGTGCCAGTACCCCTCTCACCTTCCTCCGAGAGAAGGGAGTTCAAGTCAAACTCCAAATTCTGCATCTTGTGCAGCTCTGATTTCAACTCAGTGACATCCTTCTGGAGTTGAGGCATATCTCCAGCTTTGCCTCTCTTGACCCTCTCAAGTCGCACTTCAAAGTGCTTGAGGCAATCTTTATAGGATTGATGCTGTTGTTGAAGAACACTCACTGAGGCTTGGATAGGGGCCAAAGCTTACCGGATAAGAGCTGGGAGTTCCTTTGTCAGTCTGTCTACCTTGGCATTGGCATGCTGGGCTAGTAAACCCAACTTTGATAGAGCTGGTAAAGCAGCAGGTGGCTGTGCAGTGGTTGGATTAGGAGTGGCTGTGAGGTGGCTGGTGAAGGGAAAGTGTCAGGCAGTGAGGGAGCAGCAGATGCTGGTGAGTCTGATGGAGGATTGAGTGAGGTCTCTGGTGGGTTGTCCACTACCTTGTCTGCTGCATCACTGATCTGAGTGATGTCAATCTCTTGGAGAGCCTTTTCAATGTGGTCATATTTGGGGATAGAAGGCACTTCCACAGCTTTACACAGAGCAGTGATCAAACACAGGAAATGAAGTGAAGTTTCCTTCTGATATGCTCTAAGCCCAATCTCCTTGAATATAATTTCTCCCAGATCAACTTTTATTCCTATCATGATGCATGCAATGAGGATTGCCTTTTCAATGTTTATGTCTGTTTCATTTTTAGTAGGCATCAGATGGGAGCAGACAAAGCTGAGCCAATATCGGCCCTCCTGGGTGAGATCCCGTTTGTGAATCTTTTGGCGCGGAGCTATCCAGGAGGGGGTCCCCTAGGCTAAGACAGAAGCAACCCAGGCACGCTCGTATTCCTTATTGGCAAGTTTGGCATCATACTCAGTCGTGCCTGACGACCAATCCTCAAAATATATGTCATTGATGGATGTGGAATCATAGTGTACTTGGACCCCTCGAACTTGGACAGACTGCAAGAATACCATGTTCCGCTTCTACTCAGCATTCCTGGAGGCAGCATAAGCAACATAGAACTCCCTCACAAGTGTCTCATTATACTCATCTGGGACTTCAGTGAAGAACTCCCATTGCCTCTTATTAATGTCCTTGGACTGTTATGCTTGTTGGCCCAGGGCATCTGCCCGTTTCTTTCCTCGAGCCAGCGGTGATCGCACTGCGAGAGACTTCTTTGGTTCCATTCCTGTCAATGAAACAGTGGGTGAGTGGTTGATACAACATGTGAATCATATTGAGAGAATATGAAGGATGCAAGAAGCTTTTGCGATGAGTTATGTGATCGCATAACAACTATGCAAACTGCAAACCCATTGCATAATTAAAGCACTCAGGAGCCAAAACAAGTTTGCAATCGCGAAAGGGCTTGAAGAACAGGTTACGCGACCGCAGAGTGGTCGCGTTTCTTCGCACCAGATTGGAAATCTGTCCCAGTTTGCGACAGTTTCTCGGTCCATGAAATGAGTTTGCGATCGCAAACTCAATCGCAGAGTTCCTTCTCAACAAGACACCTAGGGCACCAACTTGCGACGACTCTACGGACCACAAACTAGTTATGCAGACCGCAAAGACCATCTTCCTCAGTCAAAAGGTCGACCCATTTACTTACAGACTCTCTACACTCAATCTCAGAGATTGCACACTCATGCCATGGAAAAATTACTCAACCCCCTGGGCTTTAATCCTAGCATGTGTATAAAGTCTCTCAATCTATTCGACCCCCAGCATCAGTGTGCCCCTAAACAAAAAAATTCAAATCAATTAGGCACACTTTGATCCCCACAGCAAGGAATTGAGCAGAAGAGGAAAGAAGGGGGTGCAAACACACAATCTTATTCAACGTAATTACGAAAGAGAGGGAGGAAAATTACATACCAGATTCTTGAGCAATTGAATAATTTGTTCTGATATGTGAACGAGGTGAGTTCTTTCTGCAATTCTGATCTTTTTGTATTTTTGTATGTTTAATCCACTGTTTTTGGCCTTTTCTTGTTTTTCTCCTTTTTTTGTGTTTTTGATTATGTTTTTGTTGTGCAGTGTTTGTGTGTGAGTGAGAGTGAGGGTGTGCGACTGATGTGCAAAAACATTAGGGTTTATTACCTGTGACTTGTGCGGCGGACAAATGGATCGCATAACACATTATGCGGTCGCATATGTGTTATGCGATGGGTTAATGGCTGGGTCGCTCAACTTCACTTTGTGAAGAATTCTACGGTTGCATATTGTTATGCGAGCCGTAGAAATATAAATCTCACCGCATTTTTTAGGACCAAACTTGCATTTTTTTCTGACTGTGTCTGCGACCACTATGCGGTTCGCAAAGTCATTATGGGACCGCATAGTTTCCGCAAACCAAAGGTCCTTGTTTTCTTCATTTACCTCAGACCTTGCACCCTATTTCATTGTATTTTGAGCTACCTGCATTCTAACACACACGTCAAACTGCTCAACACTAACAACTAAACTTATAGAACTTAAAACTAACAAAAGAATGTTACCACACATGGGTTGCCTCCCAAGAAGCGCTTGATTTAACGTCGCGACACGACGATGTTGACCTAGTTTGGGCTACTCAGTGGTGGGGGTTGGTGTAGGAATATACTTGAGAGCAAATTGTTCTACCAAGTGCCTTTCTCCTGTGGTACCAAGGTAATTCTTGACCCGTTGGCCATTTACTTTGAAAGTTCGAGTCCCGTCCTCCGACTCCAATTCAATAGCACCATAGGGGGACACATTCACAACTTTGAACGGGCCAGACCATTTGGATTTGAGTTTGCCCGGTAATAACTTGAGTCTTGAGTTGAAGAGTAAGACCAAGTCACCAGATTTGAATTTTCGCTTCAAAAGCTTCTTGTCATGAACAAACTTCATTCTCTCCTTATACATGGCTGCACTCTCAAAGGCATGGATACGAAATTCTTCCATCTCATTGAGTTGTGTTATTCTTAGGTTAGTAGCTTCGGCCCAATCAAGATTCAACTTTTTCAATGCCCAAATGACTTTGTGTTCAAGCTCCACTGGAAAATGACACGCCTTACCGAAAACCAACCGGTACGGTGAGGTGCTAATGAAAGTCTTAAAGGATTGCGATATGCCCACAACACATCATCTAGATTCCTTAACCAGTCAATCCGGTTTGCATTAATAGTGTTTTCTAGAATGTTCTTGATCTCCCTGTTGGAAACTTCAACCTAGCCGCTCGACTGAGGATGATAAGGTGTGGCCACCTTGTGTTTGACTCCATAATTTTCGAGCAGCCCAGTGAAGGCCTTGTGCAAAAGTGAGAACCACCATCACTAAGGATTGTTGATACCCAATTCTTTCTCCAAATTATTTTCAAACTTGTATATATACTTTCAAAATCACTCCTTACAGTAACTGGTATTCTCTCACAGCTTTTCGTATTTTTATCAAATTATTTTACTGTTTATTTAACACTTTATATTTCATAATTATTCATAAATGATATAATTTCAAATCATTTTCTTACTCAACATGTTATTTTTATCCTATTTAATTCCCTTAGGATTTTATTATTTCACAAATTTGCCAATGTTGACATCATTTAGTTAATTTCAACAGTTTTGCAATTATAGCACAAATGTGCATATATACCATTTTAAATTCAATGAATTATCATTTATAATTTTTATATCTTATTCAGTCGCCTTAATTTCACTTATTTGGTCTCAATTTATTTTTTACACAATTATTAACTATTTTATTAATTAATTACCTTATTTAATTGGGTATTTAACATGTAGCCCATTTTTTATTTAAATTTTAGCCAACCCTTAACCCAACCCCACCTGACCCAAAACTCATTCTCTAGCCCAACCCAAAACCCACAAATAACCCGGCCCAACCCCACACATGGTCTGAACCGTTGATCAAATGAGATCAACGGTCCACATCATTGTTACCATAATTAAACCTAATCACTACCCCCCTCCGACCTCTCATTATCTCAACACTCACTCTCTCTCTATCCCTCTCTGTTAGTCTGTAGTTCTCTCTAGAAGCCTCCTTTGGCTTCTCTTCTCCGATGGAGTCCGGTAATCTTCTCCGACTGGTTCTCTCACCAGAAACCATGGCTCATCATCGCCCCTTGGTTAACCACCCACTTTGCACCAGTCCAGTGATGCTCTGGGGCTCTTAGGCGAACCTGGAGCGGTCCAACTCACCTCCTGTGGTCCCGTGCCACTTTCCGGACTCCCCAGCCATTTGAGTAAGTTTACAACCTGTTTCGACTAAGGCCGGTGCCGTCTTTGAGGTTCTTCTTACTTCTTTGGGTTCCACGAAACCCTAACCCTATATCTTTAGATTTATTCTAGATCTACTTTAGATCTATAGTATTATGAAGCTTTTCTATGTTTTTCTCTAAAAACTTTCATCTTTAAACGATCTTTCAATTTTTAAAACTAGGGTTTCACAAACCCCTTTCAAAAATTGATATCTTTTACTTCTGCTTTAATGTTATTCTATGTTTTTCTTTGTTAATACGTTTTGATTCAAAGCTTCTTACGAAAAATCCCAATTTTTAAGTTTGTTTAGTCCGTCTTGTTTGCTATGTTTAGCCAACCTGTATACTTCTTCTAGGCTCTCTATGTGCTCTATGTTTCTTACTCTAATTCATAGTTAGGGTTCCTGATACCCTCTACAGACTATGTGATGTTTTCTTCGAAACTATGATTCTGTATGTTCTGTACTAATTTTTCGAACTGTTTCCCTTGATTATGTGATACTTTCCTTGATTATGCCTGATTCCCTGTGATTTCAATTACAGTCGAGATTCCCTCGACTAATTTTCAGAATTAAACCCATACTTTGTTATGTGAATATGCTATCAGTGTGTACTTTCCTTAATTACGTGTTATGAACCTGACCTTTATTACACACTCCATGCTTTTACTACCCCCGTTATGGTAAGATCACTCTATTTGATGCCTTTCCCTGATTTAACTCTGATTGGCCCGTTTGAACTTGACTCCCTAATTAAAGGGAGTCCATGCCTTTAATTGACACTGATTGGATATTATTTCCATAATTATGTTAGACTAATTATTCCTTACCTTATTTTCTTTACTCGTTTTCAGAATTATAAACAGCCTACTCTCTTTAGCATAACACACCCAATAGATACACGAACACACACAAGCAGTACTCATATTGCTCTAAACTCTCACTGGCTTTGCTGCATATTCTCTCTTGTTCTTTTGGCTACTCAGTCAGCTGAAAGCCAATACTGAACAACTTATTGTGGCTCTATTGCTCTGCATACTACTGTCCTATTGCTCTACTTCTCTGCACCTTGCTGTTCTATTCTTACTCCTGACTGGTATGTTTCTAGTTTAAGTTTATAGCATCCAACTCAACATGTTTCTGTTTGTATTATGGTTCTGCTGTTTGCCTTGCAGCTAGTGTGTTTGTCTTACCCCTATGACCTCTCTTTCCTTCTGTGTTCAGCATGTCTACTCATCTATTTGATTCCCCTTGCCCTTTAGTCTAGCATGTCTATTGCTTTCCCTTATATGTTTCCATGATGAATCTGCCTGACTCCCAACACTATGAGCATGCACCCCCTAATACTTAGTTATTATGTAAAATCCTAATCCTGGACCTAATATGTGACTCTGTTTGACACCCTTCAATCTGATGCTGTTAGATTCCTGGCATGAACATTCTGTGATAACTAGGCTGTGATTGTTTAAACCATATAGTACTAGCCTAAGGACTATTTGTGTGCAACTCTGCCTCTAATCTGTGACTTATTTGTCCCCTATCCCTATTTGTGTTTGCTTCCTAAATCATGCATGTTCTGGGTTGCTGATGGTCCTATTTCTTTCTTCTGCAAAACCAGTTTTTATAAAACAAACTCTCATGTTGTTCTCTGAAGCTATTTTTCAAAACAGTTATTTCCAAAAGCTACTTTTCAAACTCAACTCTTTTTTAAACTATAGGCACATCTCACTACTCTTAGCTCTAAGTTCAGCCCCCTTCGTGTGAGCACTGCCTTGGGGACCATTTGAGTACCCATTGAACTCTGACACACAAGGCTGGCATTCCACACTGCACTTACTCATTCCTGGTTAGGGTACTTGGGTGTGAGCACTGCCTGGGGTCTTCTGAGATCCTTAGGAACTCTGACGCACCTAGTCATGGCATATGGCATTGTTGGATCTGAGGACTTGGGCTTACTGTTAGGCCTTCTATAGTGTAACTTCTTAATTTCCTTATTTATGGAGTTTGTGCAAGGCTGGTCTGTAATGATTAATTGTAAAAACAGTTATGGGCTGGATAGTGAAATGGGCGGGGTTGTGGATGCTTACTATAATTAGGGGTAGAAACCATGCTATAGGATTTATTTTGTATATGTGTGTAATAGTTACCATGCTTAGGAATACTTGTCATGCATGCATTAGAAAATATGTTTTAGGCCCGTTTATATTAGCATCTTTACCATACTCATGCCTCACCTAGAAATCCTGTTTGTAGTTAAATAACTATAAAACGATTGTTATAATGTTTCTGTTTCTGCATCTTCACGACCACCATGTCTAGAAATCCTGTTTTAGGTTAAAAGCATTAATCGTCAATATTTGCATTAGAGATCATGTTACCCTAGGAATTCATTCTCAGCATGCTCATATTACCTATGCCAAACTCATGTGTTAAGCATACTGCTATTTGCATTACAAATTATGTGCTAGGACAACAACTTAACTATGCTTCTTTATTTCCTGCTTCAAGTCAAAAGATGTGTTAATAAGTAAATTCCACCTTAAAATAATAATAGATTCTGATTTCTGAAAACGTTTGTGCATTTAGAAAAGCATGCGTAGGTTTGCATCATTCCACACCCTGTATGCATTTAGATATCCTATTTTGTAGGACACTGCATTCACATTAGTCTAAATACTCACTCCTTTACCATGATTAAGTTTAAACAGGATAACCAGAGTTTGTTAAACCCGCCTAGGCAAGCCTTAGGCATTAAGTTTATTAAAACTAGGAAAACTGTCTCTTTGTATTGTTTGGGTAATTACAGATCAGAATTCGTAGTCTAGAACTGGTAAAAAGATTTCTTCTGAAACTCAGTAATCAGACTGCCCCATTACTGTATTCTCACTTAGACATCCTACCTTAGGTTCTAAAATGCAAAGACCTCTTTGTGTTTGAGTCGTGCTAGTTATGTGTATTAATTTGTGGAGGGATTCATGCGCCTCATATCTGCTCCTGTGTGTCCCCTATACCTGCAGTCCTAAATATTTTATTTGTCACTTAGAATTTGTCCTTTAAACCTAGGGGTTCTGCCTAGTATCTACCCTTTAGGATAGTAGTCCTAACTTCCTCCAAGACTGATAAGATGGGACGGGTAATAGCACGCAATAAAATCCGTGACCAACATACGCTTTAATTACCTTCACGGGTTGGGAAGGGTAGAATATGGATATGATGACCGGTGCACTAATACCACGTGTAGCCCCTCTTCGAGGAGTAATTACCGGGTATTGCATTGATGTGATCCATATTACTTTAAACCTAGGATATTTTCTCAAATGTTTAATTCTATTTTCTTTTAAACTTCCAATAAAACTTCTATACTTTTTTGAAATCCCCTCTTATATGAGCCTTGCTTGTTATTTGCTTATTGTCTGAATTCACAAAACCATTTGAGGGGTGCCTAACACCTTCCCCTTGGGATAATTTCAAGCCCTTACCCAATCTCTGGTAATGTAAACTAGTTCATGAGTTAACTACTCAAGTGCCCTAGCGCACCATAAAATCGTTAGGTGGCGACTCTTCCTTTAACTTCTTCCTTCCAAAGGAGTTTGTCCCAAAAATGTCCTGAACCCGCTTTCCGAGGAGGGAAGAAGGGGGCGCGACAACATGGCAACTCTGCTGGGAATTATAGCCTTTTACCATTTCAAATTGTTTCGGTGAATCTATGCCTTTATTTTTAAATACTTGCGCCCTTTCCTATTCCCTTTGCATGAGATTAGTTGTTTACTTCGAGTATTTATTTTTTCACAACGTAACTAACATGTCTCTTTGTTTCCTTTTTGTAACTGCTTTAAATCATTATTACTGTTTTTACCGCTTTATTTAACGTACAAATACGTGAAAACTTGTTTTAAATACTTATTGCATAAATCATGCTCGACATTCATACTCCACTCGTGCCAAACAAAATACTATAGCAACACTTGATGAGTGGTTGCGCTCTTCCTATATTATTACCCCCTAAATTCGGAAAGGCTTATTAGCGGTAAAACCAGTCGATCAACAGTGCAGTCGACGGTTCCGTGCCTTCCCCTTTGAGTTGTCCGCTCGAAGGTACCAATCTAAAACCACATAGAAACCTTACTCTGTCGAACTGTCGCATGTATCATGGTCAAACCTAGTCAATGCTAAAGAGTTGTCCGCACGATATCTTTTAAGATAGCCTTATCCAAAAGTCTACTGGGTTTCCCTGAACCCAAATGGACGCCCTCATATTCTATGCATTTATTTGGAGAACTAAATGTTTCTTGCTAATTATTGATGTTAAATAGTCGAGTCTGGTGGGGGTAAGGGCCTAACCTATTTGTTTTGCCAAAAAAAAAAAGATGAGGCATGAAGTCCCCAGATTTGGCATGGTATCCAACATTCACCCAAAATTTCTGAGTTGGTGGGAGGATTTACACTCTAGCGACAAAGCTATCGTCAGGAAACATTTGGGTAATCTACCGTCACTTCTGGAAATCCAGCCTAACAAAATGATAGTAGAGGCTGCTACCTTATTCTGGGATCACGAAAGGTCTGTGTTCCGCTTTGGGAGCATCGAAATGGAACCGTTGATAAAAGAGATAGGAGGGTTGGCTAACCTAGTATGGGAAACACCGGGTTTGATGATGCCTGAGAACCGCACAGACAGAAGTTTCCTCAAAATGATGGGTCTAAAAAAGGACGTGGAGTTGGTATGTATGGAGGATTCGTACATTCCTTTTGATTACATGTACGAACGGTATGGTTACAGCAAATCATAACGTACCTACCATGACGAGTTTGCTATCACCTCCCTGGGACACGTCCATCACCGAGTGTTCGTGTTTATGGTCTGCTTTTTGGGATTGATCGTGTTCCCGATGAAAAAAGAAAGGATCCATACCAGGTTAGCCATGGTAACTAAGACCGTAATGGAAGGGTTAAATGGGAAATATTTCAGCATTGTGCCCATGATCGTTGCAGATATGTACCGGGCTCTGGAAAAATGTCAACAAGGAGCAAAACATTTCGAAGGTTGCAATCTGTTACTCCAACTCTGGCTTCTAGAACGTCTCCAAAAAGGGGAATATCGACAAGACATCCATCACCTAATGTGAGATGACCACATCGCTTTCCATCACCCAAAGCGAATGAACTATATCCCTGACATGTTCGCTCAACCTGAGGACACCGAAGGATGGGTCAAGCTCTTTGATAACCTGACTGAAGAATGGGTTCAGTGGATGTTTGAATGGTTTCCAACATATGAGTTCATCATTCGATCACGGGACGCATCATTTCTGGTATTGATTGGTCTCAGAGGGACCTACCCTTACGTCCCTCTACGAGTTATGAGGTAGGCATAAAGGAAACAAGTCATCCCTAGGGTCGAGAAGATGAGCCATCTCCGAGACGACTTTCAAAACAATGACAGTCCTCATAGGTGCCAAGCTCAGCACCTATGGCACTGCAAGGTTATACTCGAGAAAGACACCATCGATTCGGACATGTATCACGCCGGTTATACCCCTTTCTATCCGGGTTGGTTAGAAGAAGATATGGGTGGTCAGAGCAAGCCAGGGTACGTCCGAGGTCACAGGGTTGTAGATGAAAGGGATAAAGCACAAGTCAAGTTCAACCAG
Organism: Nicotiana paniculata; assembly: GCA_005239505.1. Lineage (NCBI taxonomy): Eukaryota > Viridiplantae > Streptophyta > Magnoliopsida > Solanales > Solanaceae > Nicotiana > Nicotiana paniculata. Next base: position 38,635 of record MDKI01144561.1, read on the forward strand.
CTGCGTAAAATGATCCGGGAGAATGAGGATGATCACCATAAGATACATGAGTCCAACAAAAGGCTGATCGAGGAATGGAAGGACATGGACATTAGCGGCAACAAAAGGCTGGGATATCTGGAACGAGGTATCATCGATTTAGAAGAAAAGTTCATCAAAAGGGTTGAAGATTGTCAAAAGGATGAGGGAGCTGCAGGGGGATATTTATCCAAAACTTATCTGCTGCTGGGACTTCGCGAGCTGGGAAGGCTGTTAGAAGAAAGCATGAATGCCGAATCTGGGGAAGGTCCTTCTGGGACCAAGTAGATAGGGATGTCTTTATTTTTCCAACAATGTAATAAGGCCAATGGCCATTAGTGATCTTTATTTTTCGTCCGTCGTTTTAGGATTCATCTATTTCTCTTATCAATAAAATGAGGCATTTAGCATTTTAAGTTCTCCAAATCAATTTGTCGCTAGGCCTACCTCGGGCACAAAGAGGTCCCCAACTTAGGGCACGCTTTCATTTCCGCATTATGTGTTTAAATACTACAATACTCTTTTTATAATCCTCACTGACTTGGTTACCTTTGGTTTATGTTTTTTCTTACTCCCCTCCCCAAAGGTTAGTTCTCACATTCTGGCATCATCAGCCTATCGCACCAGATCCAAGGGCCCTCCACCTACTCCTCCCCCTAGTCCTCCTAAGGACAAAAACAAAGGCAAAAGTAAGATCGAAGATTCCATAGGCATCAGAAAGGAGAATGTGATTGAAAGGGTAGAGGCCACTGATGGCCGACGTATTCAAGTCCTGCATGAGAACATGTCGCCGTTTGAACAAAAATTGCTGAAGTTTCAGGAAGAACTAGATCAGGTCTGGAATCTCCAGCTTATCATTTTCCCTCAACGTCCCTGACGTCAACCTTCCAAATGATCAAAACCCCACACCTCCACAAAATATCCCAAGATAGCAAAACCATCACACCACTCCCCCAAAGAACCAAACCTTCCCGACACAGCACAATGCTTCCCACACTACAAATAACACCCCACTACTCATCCCAGAACCTCAAAACCCAAAAAAAGACCTTTTCCACGCCTATAAAAATCCCATCTATGTGGAAACCATGACCCACTGCACTCCGCCTATCTCACAGGTGTCTGAGTCTGACGAAAAGGATTTACTTATTAGGAACCTGGCCGAAGAGCTTAAGAAGCTGACCAGCCGAGTTCAGGGTGTTGAAGGGACCAAAGGTATCGAAGGGTTGAACTATGAAGACCTTTGTATCCAACCTGATGTCGAACTGCCTGAGGGGTACAAACCTCCAAAGTTCGAAATGTTTGACGGTACTGGTGATCCGTGAGTCCATCTGAGGACCTATTGTGACAAATTGGTCGGCGTGGGAAAGGATGAAAGAATCCGCATGAAGCTGTTCATGAGGAGTTTGAAGGGAGATGCACTGTCTTGGTACATCGTCCAAGACTCCAAGAAATGGTCAAACTGGGTAGGCATGGCATCTGATTTCATGGACAGGTTTAGGTTCAACACAGCGAATGCACCAGATGTGTTTTACATTAAGAATTTGAAGAAGAAGCCTACAGAAACCTTTCGTGAGTATGCTACTCGCTGGAGGTCCGAATCCGCTAAAGTCAGACCTGCTTTAGAAGAAGAACAGATGAACAAATTCTTTGTTCGAGCTCAGGATCCGCAGTATTATGAACAGTTAATGATGGTTGAGGGCCGCAAGTTTTCTGACATCATCAAATTGGGTGAGCGAACTGAAGAAGGTATTAAAAGCGGTATGGTTACAAATTTTGAAGCCTTGAAAGCCACTAACAAGGCTCCACAGTCCGGTGGTGTGTCTAAAAAGAGAGATGTGGGAGCCGTAATGGTTGCACAAAGAACCAAGTCCCTACTCAAATACCAAACCTATTCGACACCTCCACTCACATATCATCCCTCACCAAATTACCAAGCACCATTACCAAATTACCAAGCTCCATCGCCAAATTACCAAACTCCACAACCTTCCTACCAAACTCCACCACCCACATATCAACCTGCTTCTCCCAAATATCCACAACCTGCTCCTGTCTACCACACTTATAATTTCCAGCGATCTTATTACCAATCCCCTCCTGCACGCCAAAACTTCCCTAGACCTCGTCTCAACTTTGATCATCGTCCTCCAAAGCAATATACCGCCATAGCCGATCCCACTTGACCAACTATATGAAAAACTCAAAGCTGCTGGTTATATTACACCTATACCTGCTACCACCCCTGAGAATCCCTCTCAGTGGGTTAACCTAAACAAATCTTGTGCATACCATTCTGGCATGAAATGGCACACCATCGAGGAATACCGCTCTCTAAAGGAAAAAATACATGTCCTCATCGACAACAATATTATTGTGGAAAAAGACCCCGCTCCAAACGTTCACGACAATCCTCTGCCAGAACATAAGGGTAGAGGCATCAAGATTGAAATAAAAGATGATTGGGACCCCGAGGGGTCAACCGGGTTGATCGCATAAGGCGATAACCCAAAGAAATACGCAGTCACTCTCAAACCAATCATAGTCTAGATTCAGCCATCTGAGGCCTCTGAAGTAAATATGTCTATGTCGTTCGAGTTTGAAGCAGCGCCACCAGCAAAGTCACTAGTGCCGATTGAAGTTGAGTTTGTATCTCCGGCAAATACACCAACATCCTTTGAGGTCGCAAGCTTGGCACCCCGAACACACATTCCGTTTGAAATAAAGATGGCTACACTAATTCCGGTGGCAATGTCAACCACGCCACCCTTCTACTCAAACGCTATTCCTTGGGACTACACAGTCGAGGCGAGAAGGAAAAGCAAGGCCAGGTCTGAGGAAGCTGTCAGAGCGCAGGGTATGACTAGAACTGGTAGGGTCTACACCCCTGAGCATCTGGCCGAGTCGAGCAAGCAGGCCGCCAACCGGCCTCCCCTTATTAAGACACGTCCCGATAACCTTTGGAGAAAGATACAGGAGAAGGAGTATTTAGTAATCGACCAGCTGAATAAGATACCGACACAGATATCCATCCTCTCTCTATTGAACGAAGCATATGTTCCAAGCAACATCACCAGTGGGGAAATGGCCAATATGGTAGGCCAGGTACTGGAGAGTCATAAAATCACTTTTCATGAGGAGGAGCTACCACCTAAAGGATTGGAGCACAATAAAGCGCTGCACATCACCGTGAAGTGCGAGGATCATTTCATCACAAGAATCTTGATCGACGGAGGTTCTACTCTTAACATCTGTCCGCTGATAACACTCAAGAAATTGGGTAAAGGGCTACATGAGATAAAGGATGGGGCGATCAATTTAAAGGATTTCGACGGTTCTCAGAGCTCCACCATGGGGGAGATCAGTCTATGTCTACAGATGGGACCGACTTGGTTCGAAGTGAATTTCCAGGTGATGGATGTTCCGGCATCCTACAACCTGTTGTTGGGACGACCCTGGATGGTCTTATGATGGCATGAATGGTCTAAGTACGTCTATTGTGGCTCATAAATTGGCAACCAATCCAACATGTTCGCCAGTGAAACAAAAGCTCAGAAAGTTCAAACCCGACATGAGTTTGAAGATCAAAGAAGAGGTTACCAAGAAGATCAACGCCAAATTTCTCTAGGTAGTGGAGTATCCGACATGGTTAGCAAACATTGTACCTGTGCCAAATAAGTACGGAAGGTCAGAGTCTGCGTCGACTACCGGGATCTCAACTAGGCCATTCCGAAAGATGACTTCTCCTTGCCAAACATACACATTCTGATTGACAACTGTGCTAAGCATGAATTGTAGTCCTTTGTGGATTGCTTCGCTGGCTATCACCAGATTTGGATGGATGAGTAAAATGCTGAGAAGACGACATTCATCACGCCGCGGGGAGTGTATTGTTACAAGATGATGCCATTTGGTCTAAAGAATGCAGGGGACACTTACATGAGGGCCATGACCGCCATATTCCATGACATGATTCACAAAGAGATCGAGGTGTACGTAGATGACTTCATTATCAAGTCAAAAGAAGCTGCTGATCACATGGAGAATTTGGGGAAATTCTTCAATCGGTTACGAAAATACAATATGAAACTGAACCCCGCTAAGTGTGCATTCGGGGTTCCTGCTGGGAAGTTGCTGGGATTTATTGTAAGCCGCCGGGGAATAGAGTTGGATCCGTCCAAGGTCAAATCCATTCAAGAGTTGCCACCACTAAGGAACAAGAAAGATGTGATGAGCTTCTTAGGGAGGCTTAATTACATCAGCCGGTTTATAGCACAATCTACAGACATCTGTGAGCCGATCTTCAAGATGCTGAAGAAGAACGCCGCAACTAAGTGGACCGAGGATTGTCAAAGGGGGTTCGACAGAATCAAGGAGTACCTCTCAACACCGCCGGTTCTGGTACCACCTGAGTCAGGTAGACCTCTGTTACTCTACCTTGAAGTGCTAGATGGAGCTTTCGGTTGCGTTCTTGGGCAACATGATGAAACGGGAAGGAAATAACAAGCTATTTATTACCTCAGCAAGAAGTTCACTTGTTGTGCTTTGACCTGGGTCGCACAAAAGCTGAGGAACTACTTCTGTGCCTACACAACATATCTCATATCATGGATAGACCCATTGAAGTATATCTTTCAGAAGCCCATGCCCACTGGCAAGCTAGCCAAGTGGCAGATCCTGCTGAGTGAATTCGACATTGTTTACATGACTCAGAAGGCAGTTAAAGGACAAGCTCTAGCAAACCATCTTGCTGAGAATCCCGTAGAAGGAGAATACGAACACCTGAAAACGTATTTTCCTGATGAAAAGGTATCATTCGTAGGAGAAGACATTGCAGAATCCTACAACGGTTGGAGGATGTTCTTTGATGGAGCAGCAAACTTCAAATGAGTCGGTATTGGAGCAGTACTAGTACCAGAGACCGGTCAACATTATCCAGTATCCGCCAAACTCATGTTCCCTTGCACCAACAATATGGCCGAATACGAAGCCTGCATCTTGGGACTCAACATGGCCATTGACATGAACGTCCAGGAGATGTTAGTGATTGGTGATTCAGACTTATTGGTACATCAGGTACAGGGAGAATGGGAAACCAAGAATTCCAAGATCTTACCCTATTTACATCACGTTCAGGAGTTGAGAAAGAGGTTCACAAAGATAGAGTTCCGGCATGTCCCCAGAATCCAGAACGAGTTTGCCGATGCTTTGGCTACTTTTTCATCTATGATTCAGCATCCAGACAAGAACTTCATTCATCCTATTCCGGTGAAAATCCACAATCAGCTAGCTTACTGTGCCCATGTCGAAGAGGAAGCAGACGGAAATCCTTGGTTCCATGATATCAAGGAATACTTGGCAAAAGGAGAATACCCGGATCTTGCGAATGTCATTCAGAAACGCACGCTTCGAAGGTTGTCAAATGAGCTTAATGCAACAAGTTCACCCTGGCCATTCGCCGCCTGGGGCATGGACGTCATTGAATCAATCAAGCCTGCCGCCTCTAACAGACACAGGCTTATTCTGGTCGCCATTGATTACTTTACTAAATGGGTCGAAGCAGCCTCCTACAAAGCGGTTACCAAGAAAGTTGTGGCCGATTTCGTCCGTGACCGCATCATTTGTCGATTCGGAGTTTCGGAGTCAATCATCACCGATGATGGTTCTAATCTCAATAGTGACTTGATGAAAGCCATGTGTGAAACCTTCAAGATCAAACACAAGAATTCCACAACTTACAGACCTCAGATGAATGGAGCAGTTGAGGCCACTAACAAAAACATCAAGAAGATACTAGGGAAGATGATAGAAAGGCACAAACAGTGGCACGAGAAGTTATCATTTGCCTTATTGGGATGTCTCACTACATTCCGCACCTCAAAAGGGGAAAATCCCTATATGCTAGTTTATGGTACTGAGGCTGTAATTCCTGCCAAAGTGGAGATCCCATCTTTGAGAATTATACAAGAAGCTGAGCTCGGTGACGTAGAGTGGGTAAAGAGCCATTATGAACAGCTAGCCCTCATAGACGGAAAAAGAATGAATGCAGTTTGTCATGGTCAGCTATATCAAAACAGAATGGCCAGGGCCTTCAACAAAAAAGTCAGGCCAAGACGATTCACACCAGGGAAGCTGGTGTTAAGGAAGATCTTCCCACATCAAGATGAAGCCAAGGGGAAGTTCTCTCCCAACTGGCAAGGCCCGTACATGGTTCAGAGAGTGCTGACAGGAGGAGAAATCATACTTGCAGAAATGGATGGAGAAGTTTGGCCAAAACCAATCAATTCAGATGCAGTCAAGCGCTACTATTTGTAATCTTCATGTTTTCTCGATGGTGTAAATTGAACTACGCCTGACTTGATTCCCGTTTAGGAGGGGATACGTAGGCATCCCTATGGGTTCGATCACAATTTAATAAGAATCTATTTTTTCCCCATAATTAGAAACCAGGGCAGAATTTTAAGGAGGACCCTCAAAATTTCGAAACAAGCAGCATGTAGAAGCATTCACCCAGCCAACTGGGGCAGATTTTTGAGGAGGACCCCCAAAATTCCGAAGCAAGTTCAGCCAGTTAGCACGAACAACAGTCAGAAGCGTCCACCTAGCAAACCGGGGCAGAATTTTGAGGGAGGCCCTCAAAATTCCACAACAGGAGAGGTTACAATGTATCGAACTGTGTCATGTCGTCGGTTCATCTAAAACTATTTTAGATTATATATTATACTTTTACAAAATCATGCATATTGTTTAGAGAACGCTACCCCAATGATGCGAACAGTATCGTGATCGAGTAGACGAGCCAAGAAGAGCCAGCGGGAATGCGAACTAACCTTCCCCTTTACAAAACTCACGATATTTCTTTGGGTGCAGGCACAAATTGCAGAAGCCCCAAAACATACTATCTGCTCAAAGGACAGACAGCGCACACGCCAACATTTATTATCAGCACAAACAATGCTTCATCATCACAATTCTCTACCGCAATTAACGCCAACTAAGAATTTCTGTTGTCGTTCCTTTATATCTTGCATAAGGCTGCTATTCTGCCTTCCGAGACTAAGCACTGTCTCCATCTGCATTTTATTTCCTGTATAAGGCTACTATTCTGCCTTCCGAGACTAAGCACTGTCTCCATCTACATTTTATTTTCTGTATAAGGCTACCATTCCGCCTTCCGAGGTTAAAGCTCTACCTCCATATGTATTTTATTTCCCGCATTGCATAAGGCTACCATTCTGACTTCCGAGGTTAAGCTATACCTCCTTCTGCATTTTTATTTCCCGAATTTCATAAGGCTACCATTCTGCCTTCCGAGGCTAAGCACTGCCTCCATCTGCATTTTATTTCCCGCATTGCATAAGGCTACCATTCTGCCTTCCGAGGTTAGGCTCTACCTCCATCTGCATTTTTATTTCCTGCATTACATAAGGCTACCATTCTGCCTTCCGAGGTTAAGCTCTACCTCCATCTGCATTTTTATTTCCTGCATTGCATAAGGCTACCATTCTGCCTTCCGAGGTTAAGCTCTACCTCCATCTGCATTTTTATTTCCTGCATTGCATAAGCTACCATTATGCCTTCCGAGACTAAGCACTATCTCCATCTGCGTTTTTATTTCTTGCATTGCATAAGGTTACCATTCTGCCTTCCGAGACTAAGCACTGTCTCCATCTGCATTTTTATTTCCTGCATTGCATAAGGCTACCATTCTGCCTTCCGAGGTTAAGCTCTACCTCCATCTGCATTTTTATGCAACCATCATCTCTGTCATTATCTACCTTGTTTCTTTCCGGGCTAAACTCTTCCCTTTCTAATTCATAAGACTAAGCTCTGTCTTGTCAGCATCATACTATTGCACTTCTCATGGGCTGAAACATCGCCAACCTATCCAAAGGTGTCATTGTTCAGAGGCACCATCTTCATGGCCCGAGAACATAATTTCATGGCCCGCGGATCCCTTTTTATCACTCTGCATATCATTATTCAAAGGCATCATGGTTTGGAGGCACCATCCTTATGGCCGGAGAACGTCATTTCATAGCCTGCGAATCCCGCATCAAGCGATTCATGGCCCAGGACATCATGGTCTAAGGACGCCATCCTCAACCGTCCAAAGACAACATTCATAGTTCAATGAGAATCTGCATCATGTTTAAATTACGCACAATCTATGCTTGTTATTCATTTGCAGAAAATCCGGCTAAGAACAACAGCCAGGCAAGAGCGGACCACTTCAGTTCTCCTAACCACCCCGTAAGCCATTTTGTTCACCTTACCTTGCACCTTGTGTCCGTCCTTGTGAGACTTCACCGGTATACTTCGCCGGTGACTCATGACCTACATATAGCCTGATTCCTGTACAACCAGGGATATGTAGGCAGCTCAGAAGCCAGGGTGCGGCCTAAATCTTTCATACTATTTCCCTCCGGTCAAAATTGGCCATCATATCTTTACCCGACAACTCTTTCATCCTTTCCGGGTAAAGAGGGGCAGCTGTTGATACCCAATTTTTTCTCAAAATTATTTTCAAACTTGTATATATACTTTCAAAATCACTCCTTATAGTAATTGGTATTCTCTCACAGCTTTTCGTATTTTTATCAAATTATTTTACTGTTTATTTTAAAACTTTATATTTCATAAATATTCATAAATGATATAATTTCAAATCATTTTCTTACTCAACATGTTATTTATATCCTATTTAATTCCCTTAGGATTTATTATTTCACAAATTAGCCAATATTGGCATCATTTAGTTAATTTCAGCAGTTTTGCAATTATAGCACAAATGTGCATTTATACCATTTTAAAATCAATGAATGATCATTTATAATTTTTATATCTTAGTCAATCGCCTTAATTTCATTTATTTGGTCTCAATTTATTTTTTACACAATTATTAACTATTTTATTAATTAATTACCTTATTTAATTGGGTATTTAACGTGTAGCCTATTTTTTTATTTAAATTTTAGCCAACCCTTAACCCAACCCCACCTGACCCAAAACCCACTCTCTAACCCAGCCTAAAACCCACAAATAACCCTGCCCAACCCCACACTTGATCTGAGCTGTTGATCAAATGAGATCAACGGTCCAGATCATTGTTACCATAATTAAACCTAATCACTACCCCCTCTGACCCCTCATTCTCTCAACACTCACTCTCTCTCTATCCCTCTATGTTACTCTCTAGTTCTCTCTAGAAGCCTCATTTGGATTCTTTTCTCCGATGGAGCCCGGTCATCTTCTCCGACTGGTTCTCTCACCAGAAACCATGGCTCCTCATCGCCCCTTGGTTACCCACCCGCTTTGCACCAATCCAGTGATGCTCTGGGGCTCTCAAGCAAAGCTTGAGCGTTCCAACTCACCTCCCGTGGTCCCGTGCCACTTTTCGGCCTCCCCGGCCGTTTGAGTAAGTTTACAACCTGTTCCGACTTAGGCCGGTGCCGTCTTTGAGGTTCTTCTTACTTCTATGGGTTCCACGAAACCCTAACCCTATATCTTTCTATTTGATCTAGATCTACTTTATATCTATAGTATTACGAAGCCTTTCTATGTTTTTCTCTAAAAACTTTCATCTTTAGTACAAGGTTTGTTTCTTCACATCTTTTGAGCACTTGTCTAAGGTTGTCAACACAATGCTGAAAGGAGTCACCCACTACAGAGAAGTCATCCATAAACACCTCTAGTAAATCTTCCACCATGTCCGAGAAGATTGATAGCATGCACCATTGAAAGGTATCCGGGGCATTGCATAGCCCAAATGGCATACGGCTGAAGGCAAAGGTCCCCTACGGGCCTGTGAATGTTGTCTTCTCTTCATCTTCTAAGGCGATGTTGATTTGGTTATAGCCGGAATATCCATCCAAGAAGCAATAGAATGAACTTACCACTAGTCGATCAAAATTTGATCAATAAAAGGCATAGGGAAATGGTCTTTGCAAGTAGCACTGTTGAGCTTCCGGTAATCCATGCAAACTCTCCACCCAGTCACTATTCTCATTGGGATGAGCTCATTTTTGTCATTTTGAATCACGGTCATGCCTTATTTCTTTGGCACACATTGCACCGGACTCAACCAAGAACTATCGGCAATGGGGTAGACTACCCCGGCATCTAACCATTTGATGAATTCTTTCTTCACCACCTCTTGCATGGAAGGATTTAACCTTCTTTGATGCTCCATACTAGGTTTTCTCTCTTGCTCCAATTGTATCTTATGCTCACAAATTCCGGCGTGAATCCCTCGAATATCTGCTATTGTCCACCCAATGGCCTGTCTGTGCTCCCTTAGGACTTTCAATAAATGATCTACCTGCACATCATTCAACAAAGAAGAAACAATTACTAGTAAAGTGTCATTAGAGCCAAGAAATTTATACCTTAAGTGCGGTGGAAGTGGCTTGAGCTCAAGTTGTGGCGGCTCAATAATTGAAGGCTTGGCGGGAGGAGTGACTCTATTCTCTGAGTCGAGAAAGTTTCTTTGGTTCATAAATGTAGTAACCAAGTCCTTCTAATGCATTCACCGATTCCATTTACCCCTCCATGTCTTCACCATCAAAATTCACCAATACAACACCCAAAGCCTCACCAAGGCATTCTTCTTCCATCTTCATCTCGATTGTGTATTCTACCTCATCAACAACATCAATGACTGATATGCTTTCATATGCATGTGGCAACTTCATGCCTTACTCGCTTGAAAGGTAACCTTTTCGTCATTCACTCAGAACTTGATCTAATTTCGTTCTGAATCCATAAGTTCTCTTCCGGTAGAAAGGAATGGTCTCCCCAAGATGATAGGTATTTATTTATCAACAGCACAATCAAGGATCACGAAGTCGGTGGGAAAGAGAAACTTTCCCACTTTCACAAAAACATCATCAACAGTCCCCACCGGTCTCTTTATTGAATGATTGGCCATTTTCAACATCATACTTGTAGGTCTTAGCATAGCTAAACCCGCTTGCTTGTAAATAGCAAGAGTCATTATGTTGATGCTAGCCCCATTATCACAAAGAGCTCTTGCAAAATCACGCAACCCATAGTGCATGGAATGGTAAAAGCTCTCGGGTCTTCTTTCTTTTGAACGTTGGTTGTTACAATGATGGAAATAACCCGGTGAGTCACATTCACCACTTTATTCTTGGTGGTTTTCTTCCTGGTGATCAAGCCCTTCAAGTATTTAGCAAAACCCGACATCTCTTGAAATGCTTCCACAAATGGAATGTTCATCGATAATTGCTTGAGAATGTCATAGAATTTCTCGAGTTTTCTATCATCAACCATCCTAGTAAATCTTTGAGGGAAAGGAGGGGGAGGTCTAGGAATTGGTGCTAGAGATTTTGGTGCCTCTTTTACCTTTTCCTTGACCTCTTCATGACTCACTTCTTGAGCTTTCACTTCCTTTGGGAGTTTTTCAACTTCAACAACAATTGGCACCTCAACTTGTGCCTCAACCTCTTGTTCAAGATCTTCCACTTTGACCATTTTTTCATTATCTCCTTGAAGTATTTTCCCACTTCGAGTTGTGATTGCCATACAATGAGAAGTCGGACCACTCCCATTACCTTTTGGGTTTGCAATCGTGTCACTAGGGAAAGCGCCCTTTTGCTTCAGATTTTGCTCTCTTGATAGATATCTCATTTGCATTTCTAACTTTTATATGGACGTGGTGTGGGACCCTACAAGCTCGGTCATGTTCTTCTTTAAAGTATCATTTCATTCTTGATTTTGGAATACTCTTTCAAGCATGTTCTCCAATTTGGACTCACTTGAAGAACTTCCAATGCGAAAAGTTAGAGTATTACCTCTTTGGTGGAACATAGGGGTTTGAACTTTGATTTGAATAATTTTTGTTGTTGTTACTCTAGTTACCTTGATTTGAACTACCTTGATCATTTCGCCACTGTTGATGGCCTTACCCTTGCGGATTAGGCCACCATTGACTTTGTTGTCCGGCACCTTGGTAGGATTGTCTTTGGTAACCACCTTGAGAGTTGTTGACATAATTTTCTTCTTCGCAATCTTCATTTGACAAGGGTTGCACATCTTCCACAGTATTCACCTTTTTTGTTTGGCTTTCAGTGAACATCTTGGTCAACAAATTAATGTTGGTAGTAAGCCCTGTAATTACTTGATCTCTCTCTTGGTTCTCCTTAATCATGTTGTTCAAGGAGGGAGTACCATATGAAATTCCACCCGTCGTGTCTTTCAAGTGCCAAGCTTGATTATGTTCTGCCATTTTGTCAAGAATTTGTGTGACCCCTGTAAATGTTTTATCCATAAAAGATCCTTCTGCTGCATTTTTGGCTATGGATTGGTTCAAAGGATCCAAGCCCATGTAAAACTTCTCCAACAAGATGTTGTCCAAAAAACACGATTTGGCGACCTCACTAGAAATATCTTGAATCGATACCATGCCTCATGTAGGTGCTCCCCCGTTAGTTTCTTGAAGAAGAAAATTTTATCCCGGAGCTCGGACTTCTTGCTTTGCAGGAACCATTTAGCTAGGAAAGCTCGGACGAGTTCATGCCAAGAGTGAATGGAATTAGGTGATATATTTCTGATCCATTTCCTCGCCTCTCTAGTTAGTGAGTACTTGAATACCCTCAATCTTAGGGGTTCATCTGAAATGTTGTTCTGCCTGTGCATCACACACATACCCAAGAAGTTTCTAAGATATTGTGTCGGATCATCATCGATGGAATTTCTGAAAAACCCCTTTGCTTTAAGCATTAGGATTAAACCGTGTTCCACCTTGAAGGTGGCAGCATCAACTCTTGGAGGGACAATGGCATTTGTATCCTCAATGTACTAATCTATATCCTCAAAAGGGTTCTCTTCTTCTTCATACTCGACCATGTTTACCTAGAAACACGAAGCAAAGCAAGCAATGTGTGATGAAATAGAAAAAGACGTAAAGTAAAGCACACAATAAATAGTAATTTCAAAATCGTATTCCCCGGCAACGACACCAAAATTTGATACACTCAAATTACACCTAAATAAATGGTGTAAGGCGGTCGGTGTCAAATTTAATAACCCAACTAGGTTGGGGTCGAATCCCACAGGGAATAGGTGATTACTTGAATAGTGTGAAACTTGACTTAAATCATAGTTCTATTCCGTTAGCTTAAAAAGAGTGTTGTAATTATGTGTAGTAAAGAAGACTATTGTATTGTGAGAATGTAATTAATTTGATTAAGGAAACCAAGGTTGTGTCCTGTCAATGGAATGTAATGCTATAGGTGTTAATATGATATATTTCTAATGGAAGGCTCTTTGATATGCAAATGGTTTCTAAGTGACTACCCAATATTTCCCAATAGTTGATGAGTATTTTCTCTTTATGATTTTCCTAAATATAAAAGAGTTGCAATTAAGAATAACCAATTTATGCCAAATAGAACCCACTTATTTCTAAGTGATTCTATCAAACAAGGTTTAAAGCGTTGAGTTTTTGATATTTAGTTCTACCAAACCCTAACCCACTTTTCCAAGTAAAGAAAGAGTAAAATGAAATTAGTTAAGGTTTGCAACCACCAACAATAAATGAAGCATGCGAAATGAATAAATATCAACTAACCATTATATATATATTCAATGGTAAACACCCATTAACATTACACCCATTTAAGGTCCAACACCTTAGTATTTAAAACTAGTTACTCATACTAAAATACAAAGATAAAACAATAATTAAAGTCATAAGGCTTTCAAAGGTACACGATTCTCTCTTCAAAAGCTTAAAAAATAACGGAGTATTCAGTGCCTTCATGTAGCCTCTTTTTCAGACAAGATGTCCCACAAAAATTCTAGTAAATCTATTTATAGTGGACCAAAAGTCGGGGTCAAGGTTGGACAAAAATTCCCCTGTAGAACCCTTCTGTGACCGCAGACCATGTCTGCGGTCCGCATAATTGCAAAAGTCATCGCATAATTACAAGCCTTGTAGCCCAGTTCTCCATCGCATTTCCATTCTGCGGTCAGCATAGTGATTATGCGACCGCAACGCACATATGCTCCAGCAAGATCTCCTGTTGCAATTGTGTGGTCAATGTGCAGCCGCATAATGGATCATATATTCTTCTCTTCAATGGCTGAAAAAAACTGCTTCATTCTGCGGTAGGTTTGCAGTCCGCACATCACTTCTGGGTCGCACACTTGCCGCATTTCTCCCCTTCTATATTCTTTTCCATGTTTTTGGTTCTTCAAGTTTCATACATTACAAAACATCAAAACTTCATAAGAAATAGCTAAAAATGCTTTGAAAGACGAGCTAAAGTCTATGTAATTAGTATCGAAAGGGCCAAATTCTACGGCACATCACATGCTCTTACAAACAAAAAATAAGTTTTAAAGTAAGAGAAGCACTAACCTGAGATTTGATGCCTGCTACTTTTTCAAAGTAATGAGAGAAATTGAGAAAGAAGGGTTTGTATTCCCTTCTCTATTTTAGAGTGAGGAGTGACGATTTTGGTGTTTTGGCCTTTTGGGATTTTTTATTTTGGGGTTAGAATTTTTGAGAAGAATAATGAATAAAGTTGACTATTATGTATAACCATTAAAATATAAGTAAATTCAGAAAATAAACAATAAAAAATATAAATTAGTCAATTGTTGGCTACTGACTAATAAATAGTACTATTGTACAGTAGTACTAATACACAATTATCATTGTAAAAAGTAAAGCAACTAAAATAATGAATTTGCAGGCGGCTGGTTTCGAACCCGGGTCGACAATTAAGGGACGAATGTCACGCAACACACAAGACCATTGCTCCAACCTGCCTTTTGTTATTGAGGGGGTAAAAAAAATATTTAAGGGGTCTCCAAAGTATATATAGCTATATATAAAATATCTATACAACGTTTTTACCGAGGCTAACGGGTTCTCGTGACCCCCTAAGCCCCTGTGTAGGTCCACCTCTGCCTAGCAAGCGGTGTTAGGCGCCATCAGAACCTCGTGGGTTGGGATATTGGGTCTTGACAAGTTGGTATCAGAGCCCTAGGTTTCATAGGTCTCACGAGTTATGAGAAAGATTAGTAGAGTCTTAAGGTTCGGTACAGAGATATCTGTACTTATCTTGTGGAGGCTATAAGGTTTTAAGAAACTTCACTTTCTTTCTTTCTCTATAATCCGTCTTTGTTCTATCATAAGTTTGAATATTTCTTCTCTTATTTTCTCACAGATGGTGAAGACATATTTTTCGTTCGTAGATAATTAGGAGCCGGAACCCCAGATTGCAGCCACTACCCTAGGTAGGAGGTAGAGATTATCCTAGAGCACGCACATCGACCCCCGTAGTCGGGCCTCCAACAATGCAAGATGATGAGATTCTAATTTAGACCAAGCAAGTAGGACCAGGTTAGGTCCCGGAGGGGTTCATTGCTACCCTACTGCTTTAGGATGCCTTAGTCTGCATGATTGGCTTCATAGAGAGTATGGCTCAGGCTGGAGTGTTTCTTGTGGCACCACCCACTTCTCAGGCCGATGGAGGAGTTAAGAATTTGCTACTCATACCCCAGAATAGATGGCCCCTGGTTATTAGAGCCTAGGAGTTCTACCAGTTAGGGTAATTCGGCCTATTATTGCTATGTAGCTCGGGGATAGGCCCACGATGTTAGCAGATGAGTTGAAGAGGTTGGACATGTTCACCAAGTTGTTTCCCCCGCAATTTAGTAGTGCACCTTTAGATGATGCTTAGGACTTCTTGGACCGTTGCCATAATATTTTACGCAACCTGTGACTAGTGGAGTCCAATAGAGTTGACTTCATCGTATTTTAGATGCATGGTTCCGCTAAGAGGTGGTGGTAGGTTTATGAGATGGGCAGGCTAGCAGGATCACCTCCTCTCACATGAGCTCAATTTTCATAGTTGTTCTTGGAGAAATTTATTCCCCTCACTCGGATAGATGAGCTGCACAACCAATTCGAGCGCCTTCAGCAAGGTAGCATGATCGTTACTCAGTATGAGACAAGATTTATCAACTTTTCGTACCATATAGCTATCCTGATCTATACTGAGAGAGAGAACGTGCGAAGGTTCATAGAGGATCTTACATATAGAATCATACTTCAAATGGCCAGAGAGGCCAAGACTAAGATTTCTTTTACTCAGGTGGTGGACATTGCCAGGGGGATAGAGCGCATTATAGGACATGCGATGAGACAGCATCTAACAAGAGGCCCTGTCATTTTCTAGTGGTGCCTCATTTGGAGGCAGGGGTTCCTTTGGTAGAAGCCATCCTATCAGGCTGATATAGTCAGCACTACATGTCATACATGGTACATCAAGCAGTCACACTGCTTATGGACCTCGTTCCGAGAAACTAGCATATAGTGCACCTCCATCTTCCGTTAGTGCATCTCCAATACAAAGTTACCCTGGTAGTTATTCGGGTCGTCAGGGATAACTCCAGGTTCCACAACCATGTCATCAAAGGGATTACTATGTATGTGGGGATCTGAGGCACGTCGCGATGTTTTTCCCTAGGTCACAGAGTAATATGCCACAACAGGGTACTCGTGTCATGATTCCGGCACCAATTGCACCACCACCCGCTTAGCTAGCTAGAGGCAGGTTCAGATAGCTAGAGGTAGAGGACAATCAGTTAGAGGTGGAGTCCAGTTAGTGAGAGGTCATCCTAAAGGTGGAGGATAGGTCAGTGAGGCTCAACCTCATTGTTATGCATTTCTGGGCAGGCCTGAGGCAGAGTTTTCCAATGTTGTCATCAGAGGTGTTATCTCAGTCTGTCATAGAGATGCTTATGTGTTGTTTGATCTAGGTTCTACATATTCTTATGTGTTTTCATATTTTTATTCGCACTTTAGTATGCCTCATGATTCTCTTTATGTCCCTATTTCTATTTAACTGTACCTATGGCTCTAGTAGAGTTA
The DNA here is from genome assembly GCA_005239505.1 of Nicotiana paniculata. Taxonomy (NCBI): domain Eukaryota; kingdom Viridiplantae; phylum Streptophyta; class Magnoliopsida; order Solanales; family Solanaceae; genus Nicotiana; species Nicotiana paniculata. The sequence goes on from MDKI01144561.1 coordinate 55,562, forward strand.
AAGGAAGTAAAAGATCAGTTGCATGATTTGCTTGATAAGGGAACTATTAGATTGAGTATTTCTCCTTGGGGTGTACGAGTGCTTTTTGTTAAGAAGAAGGACGAATCAACGAGCACGTGCATTGACTATCAGCAACTGAACAAGGTTACCATCAAGAACAAGTATTTTTTGATGATCTATTCGACCATATTCAGGGTGCCAAGGTATTGTCCAAGATTAATTTGAGATATGAGTACTATCAGATGAAGATTAGGACATCGGATGTCCCTAAGATGGCTTTTAGGACTTGTTATGGTCATTATGAGTTCTTGGTGATGTCATTATGCTTAACTAATGCTCCAACAACCTTCATAGATTTGATGAACTGAGTGTTCAAGCCTTATTTGGATTCCTTTGTGATTATCTTCATTGATGACATTCTGGTTCACTCCCTTGGTAGGGAGGAGCATAAGTAGTACCTGCAGATTGTACTTTAGACTTTTTAGGATCTTACGCTATATGCCAAGTTTTCAAAGTGTGAGTTGTGGTTAGACTCAGTTTCCTTCCTGGGTCATGTTTTGTCTTCTGGTTATTTCAAGGTGGATCCTAAAAATATTGAGGCAGTTCAGAATTGGCCTAGACCTACTTCAACTATAGAGATTTAGATCTTCTTAGGTTTGGCGGGCTATTATTGCCATTTTCCTAGAGAGGTTTTGTAACAACCCGACCAGTCATTTTGTGTAACTGCACCCCATTTCCCCTTTTTATGCTTCACACATGCGTTTTTATGGTTTTATGACTTACAGGGTTGATTAATTTCATTCCGGGAAGATTTTGGGTTGATTTGGACCCCTTGATTCTTGGATTAGAAGCTTAGGTAAAAATGTTGACCAAACTTTGACTTTTATGGAAACGATCTCGGAATAATGTTCTGATGACTCCAATAGCTTCGTATCGTGATTTTGGACTTGGGAGTAGGCCCAATATCGAATTCGGAAGTCCGTAGGTTGAATTGTGTGATTTTCCCAAAATTTGGAAATTTAAAGTTGAAAAGTTAACAGTAGGTTGACTTTTAGCTATCAGGTCTGGAATTTTATTTTGGGGGATGGAATAGGTCCGTTATGCTATTTAGAACTTGTCTAAAAAATTTGGTATCGTTTGGAGTTGGTTTGATTGGATTCGGACGCTTAGTTGCAATTCTAAAAGTTCTTGAAATTTAGGTGTTTTGTTATTACACTCATAGTTATAGATGTTATTTTGTGTTTTCATCGTGCGAGAGAGTTTATGATTTTTTAGACTTGTGTTGATGTTTGAGTTGGAGCCCCGAGGGCTCGGATGAGTTTCAGATATGATTCGGAATGGTTTGAACTAAAAATGGAATTGCTGGTGTGCTGGTGCTCAGTTATCGCAATTTCGAGCACCAGCCTCGCAATTGCGAAGGTGACAAGGGGTGGTTAGATATCGCAAATGTTACTTACCCTTTGCATTTGCGAAGTTAGCATGCCTGAGGGATGGTTCACAATTGCGAGCATTGGGTCGCCTTTACGATAATGGCCAGCTTCGCAATTGTGAAGCCCCTGTCGCTATTGCGATCTTTGTTGTGGCTGTTAGGATTCGCAAATGCGATACCTGATTCGCAATTGTGAGGGTTCGCATTTGTCGCAAATGCAACATCTGCAGCAGGTCATAAGGGCTGGGAGTCGGGATTTTTCAACATATTCTTTCATTTTAGAACCCTAGACTAGGTAGGAGGCAATTTAGAGAAGTAATTTTCATCTACAAACATTTTGTAAGTGATTCCAATCAAAGTTTTAACTGTATTTCATCAATACGTCTTATATTTAACATCAAAATCATGTGAATCAACGAGGAAAAATTGGGAAATTTGTCAAGTTTTTGAAAAATGAGAAATTGAGTTTTGAGTGTCGATTTGGAGTCGGATTTTTAAACTAATCATATATATGGACTCGGGGGGTTATTGATAGTCGGAATCTACCCTTGGACCCGGGTTTTGACCGGGCAAGCCCCGAGTAGACTTTTGTTGACTTTTTGATAAAAGTGTAAAGATCATAACTTTATCTATTGTAATTGTTTTCCCCTGCATTGTGTGATGATATTAGATCAATTTTGATTATATTTGACCCGTGAGGAGGCAAATTTAGGGGAAATCTTTTTTCGAGGGTTGAGTTGGCCTAGTTAAGGTAAATATCTTGCCTAACTTTGTTTGGGGGCAATACCTCTTAAGAATTGGTTTGGTTGTGCTAATTGTGTTATGTGAAAGCCGTGTACGTAAGGTGACGAGTGGGTACATGGTCTATATTTTGTATCAGACTGATTTAGGCCATTTAGACTCTTATCATGCTTTTAATTGAATAATCTTAAAATGTTATATCTTCATTGTTAATATACCATTTCATGTGCTAATCTACCCTTACATGCTTTAGTTGACATTGTTAACACTTGTTTCACCTTTTACTTGCTAATTTGCTCTTATATGCTTTAGTTGAAGTTAATGCCTTGCTTGTGTTTTGTTACATCTTTAAATTGTTGGATTACTTGTAATTGAAGTTGTTATTTCGTGAAATATCTTATTGATGAGTTATTGGTATTGAAGTTGAGAAAACCGTTATCACATTTAGGTGAAGATGTTAATTGTTGAGACATATTTCTTGTTGAGCTATTCATTTTTATTTTGTTATTGTTGAGATTCTTGTACACATTGTGGTTGAGCCTTGGACTATTTGTTGTGTAAACATTGATATTATTGATTCTTTTGGCAAGTTGTGGCAGTGGTGCGAGTTGTGATTATGTTGTAACATTGATACGTGTGCGGTGATATAAGGCTTGGGTTTGATACGCATGCGGTTGAGATAAGGTGGGCTTGATAGGCTTGTTGCTAGTAGGGGAACTACTTGAAGCCACTCGGTGTGATTAGGTGGGCTAAAACGCGAATAGCTATTTCGGAAAAAGAATATTTTTAAAACTTAATGTAACGCTACCGCAGTGATATAAGCAAATGTTTTTATTGAAATTGAGAAATGTGAACTCGAGGCAGTACCTCGATTGTGATTCTTATTGTATACGAGGTGGTACCTCGATTGTGATTCTTGTTATATACGAGGCGGTGCCTCGTTTGTGATTCTTGTTGTTTATCTCATGTTGTAAACAATTATCGGTGAAATATTTCTTCTTGATTTCATTCTTCCTTGTCTTACCAGTTCGGTCCGTATCTAACTATTTTGGTTCTCTTTATTCATTTCCTTCTTGTTATATCTATGCTTACGTTCCTATCATTAGACTATGTTGTTAACCTGCTTCGTTATCTCTTATTTCCCCGTATTCCATTACTTCTCGTGATTTTATTTTGTTTTATTTATTATGTCATAGTAGGGGTCTTGCCTAGCCTCTTCACCACCCTACCTAGTTTAGGCTTGATACTTACTGGGTACCATTGTGGTGTACTGATACTATGCTTTTGCACATCTTTTTGTGTAAATATAGGTACGTCTGCCCATGTTGGACGTTAGTGTTTGGTTGTAGATGTCATGCAGATACTTCAAGGTATACCTGCCCGGCGTCCAGGCCTAAGAGTCACCTTCCCTTATCTTTCATTTCTATTGTATTTCTCATTCAGACAGTGTTCTAGTAGACATTCTAGTCTATTATGTGGAGCTTATGAATCAGTTCCACCAGTTTTAGGAGAGATGTTGTTGACATCTTATTTTGGGAGTTTATCAATCTTGCTTTAGTATTTATATTAAATTATTATTAAATGATAGGATTACCTAGTCTTAGAGACTAGGTGCAATCACGACATCCTAAGGTGGGAAAATGGGATCGTGACAAGTTGGTATCAGAGCTCTAGTTTCATAGGTGTTATGAGTCATAAGCAGGTTTAGTAGAGTATTGCGGATTGGTACAGAGACGCCTGTACTTATCTTTGAGAGGCTACAAAACTATTAGGAAAAACTCCACTTCTTTGATTCTTTATCGTGCGAATTGGTTGACTTCGAAATCAAAATCTTTTACTTTTTATTCTCTTACAGATGGTGAGGACAAGCACTGCTGGATCCAACGATCAGACACTGCTCCACCTGCTAGAGTCGCGAGAGGTCGGGGACGGGGTAGAGGAAAAGAAGGGGCACGTGGTGCAGCTAGAGCACCTGCCCGAGTTGCGATAGAGGAGCTGCCAGTAGCTCCAGTTGAGGGACAGGCACCCGAGGTGCCTGTTGCAACCCCTCCATTTCAGGAGACCCTCCCACAGTTCTTGAGCATGTTCGGTACTCTAGCTCAGGAGGGGTTGATTCCACTTGCTCTAGCCACAACCTAAGCTGGGGGAGGAGCTCAAACTCCTGCGGCCCGTACTCCAGAACAGTGGGTCCATGTTGATCAGGTCACAGAGGTTATGCCAGCACAGCCTGTTGTTACGGTTCACCTTGAGGTTAGGGAAGTGGCATCTGAGGAGGAACAACTTAGAATTGAGAGGTTCAAGAAGTACAATCCTCCTACTTTTAGTGGCTTAGCTTCAGAGGATGCGCAAGATTTTCTAGAGAAGTGCCAGCGTATTCGACGAGCGGAGTTGTGTTTGCTACTGTAACAGTTTGTAAATTCAGATGAGTTGTGGGTGTGTTAAATGAGTATTAATGTGCTCTTTTATACATGTGAAGTCCTATTAGGATGAGTTTGGGTGAAAACAGTTGTTTTGGAATCAAGACCGAGGGTGAGGTGCATAAAATTCGATTGGATCAACTAAGTTTATGGGAGGTCCATCTTACAGCCTTAGACAGTGCAAGGCCATGAAGACTCACGGCCATAGATAGTGCAAGGCCATGAAAACTCACGGCCATAGACAATGCAAGGCACTGCCCAGGGCATTAACCTCAGCTCCCTGACAGTGCAAGGCACTATCTTGGGCATTAACCTTAGTGCCCCTAACAGTGCAAGGAATTTTAGTTTTGGCGCCTCTGATGGCGCCTTGCATAGTTGTTTTTCCTCCCCTGATGATGCCCCGCGCCGATGATGCTTACCTTAGCAACTTTAATTTCCTCCTCAATTTTGGGACGTGTTCACTTATATAAAATCCCTTCCTCGCCCCCCACACCCGAAACACGAAAACCTACTCTAGAAAGAGAAGCTCTCAAGAACCTAACTTTCCCAAAGTCCCTCCATTATCCAAGATAAGTTCTAACAATTATTCTAAGTTAATTTTAATTCTCCAACACCTTATTAACATGGGAAAATCCTTCCAATCATTAGATATTTGATCAAGACACCATTATTGAGAAACGAAACCCTAGAACACGAATTCAAGAGGAGTGAACTTCAAAAAAGTAATGCTTCTACTCCCTAATCATTTATAACTATGAATTGATGAGTTTTTGGGATAACAGTAAATGGGTTTGATAAAGAGAACCATAAGAACTATGCTAGGGTTTTGTATTGTTGACTTATGATTGCTGTAAACATTTGGGTGATGAAAAATGGTGTTAGCTACATCTTTTTGGGAATATAGAATCACATAGAAGTATTAGAATGAGTACTTGGTGAAGAAAAGACCAATCACTAAGGGCTATGAGGATTTACATCCACAAGATGTTTCATAAAATTCCTAAGTTACTAAAACATGTGCATTAATGCTAATGTTGGTTCCTCTTGATATATATATATATATATATATATATATATATATATATACACATACCTTGACTGAGACGTAGATTATCGTTGAAAGAGGCGACGAACATTGTGATACGCTTAAAAGGATCAGAGTCAAGGTATGTGAGGCTAACTCTCTATGTTTGGGAATGTTAATGATTCTCCCTACACAACATTTCTTTTACAACGATACTAATTGCCTCAGACATATATAGTTAAGGCTAGTTACTTGAATATTTTAAGAACTTCTATTCTCTAGCTTTGTAACTCGTTCATGACTTTCATTTTGAATGTTGTGAGCTCATTGCGTAATCAATATAGATTTGGGTTTGATGCCCATGAGTCTCAGTCTAGAATACTCAGCATGTCATAAACAATTAAAGTTCCAGTGTTCATAATTAGTTCAAGAATACATGTCTCAGTCTAGTCATATTCAGTATTCTAGTATCATGTAACTCAATATGATTTAGTATTTCACATATTGGAGCATGATTCTCACTTCCTGAATTTATGTCTCTGAATGTTGAACACCTGTATTTTGTCCTGAGGCCGTAGTTTATGCTTTATGCATGTTTTGGCCTGAGGCCATAATTTATGCTTTATGCATATTTGGGCCTGAGGCCGTAGTTAATGCTTTATGCATTTTTGGTCCTGAGGCCGTAGTTATGTATACGTATACTTAGGCCCGAGGCCATAATTTATTCGGATAAACAGGTAGTTCATCATTCAGAAGAGGGAGTATCCATATCCTTATTTCCTTTGTTCAGTTATTAGTTATCAGTTCTCAGTTATCAACTCAGTTTCAATTTCAGTAGTTATCATTTCAGTTATCATTTATCAGTTCTCAGTTATCAACTCAGTTTTAGTTTCAGCAGTTATCATTTCAGTTATCAGTTATGAGTTCTCAGTTATCAGCTCCGTTCAGTTTCATTATTTATAATTATTTCTTCAGTTGCTTTACATACACGTGCAATTCAAATGTAGTGACGTCACTTTTGCCTGAGGTCTGCATCTCCCGATGCAGGTAATAATTTACAGGTTGACGATTCAGAGCGCTAGGATTCTCGTACCAGCTATTGGGTGAGCCCCAGTTCTTTCGGGCATTATTAGTATGATATGATCTTTCAGTATTTACAGATAGTTAGTGTTTTCAGTACTTCATTAGAGGTTTCATAGACTAGAGTAACAGTTAGACAGAGTCACATGCTGTTCATATTAAGAAATGCTACTACATATATGTTCCAGACTTATATTAGTGTTTCCGCACTTGATTTATATCATATATATTATCTTCCGCATTCAGTATGTTAGGATATCACATGTTGATTCAGTTAGCTAGTTGGTTCGCTCGGTCACATGTAGTCAGGTACCGGGTGCCGTTTTACATTCAGGCCTAGGTTCGGGGTGTCAAAAATCTTGGTATTAGAGCCCTAGGTTCAAGTTCCCTATGGAGTCTATGAAGCAAGTATCCAGTGGAGTTTCCTTTATATGTGTATGCCGGTCATGCATATAAACGATTATCTACCAAGACATTTAAGATTGCCTCATTTCTTTCTACTCTAGATCATACCATGAAGCTTGGAGAAATTGGTAACCTTCTCTTTCTATCTAATTCCAGACGTATCGAATACCCATGCGACGGTCATGAAAAGCCCAAGGTCCTAGAGAGGATGAGCGCCTATTGGGTTATTATTATGGAGTTTAGTTTGGTAACAAATGAGACTTGAGAGGATGTTGAAAGTGAAATGCAATGGGTAGTAGTGCAAATTAGAGCATAACCTTATCATAAGGTAAAAAAGTAGTTATCATGTTTTATGGTTATCATTTTACCTTAGTTCCCTGTTATACAGTCTTTCAGTTAGGAATTTTATGGTTATACAGTATGCCAGACTCAGTTATTTGGTTACCAGATCTCAAATTTTAAGTGTATCCAAATTCTGATGACTCGTGAGTATACAATGATGACTATGGGTGCTAAAAGAAAATGTAACTAATAGTGATTATAGAAAAATCTTCGCATGTTTTAGGTCCAGATTAAGACTCAAGACTCGCTGGGTGGTGCAGAAAGTGATTTATCAGATAATGATATAATTTGAAGGACTTGGTTGTGTATGGTAGTGTATCCGTATGTGTTTTACCTCATAGAATAATTTCATTTTAATTCTTGGAAATGGAGCCACAAGTTGGATGATGATAGTTCAGATGTCAAACCCCACAGTTGGTCAGGTTAGGAATTTGACTGCAACTGGCACAAAATTGGTCACTATAGTTTTGGACAGAAAAGAGCCTAAGAGAAAAATAAATAGGAGTCACAAACATTTGTTATTACCAAAGATGTGTCTTTCGCACGAGTCATGCATATGAATAAGAAGATATGAAGTACGAAATGATAACCAAAAGCAGCCGATATTGAATTTAAAGGGAATGATTTTAAGTTTTTCATATTTATTCAAATTAGAACTAGAAAGTACCCCCTTAGTATGCTACTATAAGAAGCAACTATTATTGTGAGATAAAATATATGACAGTTCCCCCTTAGGTTATGTGCCTAAATGTCTATCTCGGGTGTTTAAGGTCTGATATAATTTTGAAGTGTACAGAAAGTTTGGGATTAGATATTCCAATTTCCTTTACGACACATGAAATTTTCGTAAGTGTGATCCATGTACATAGTTCAAAAGAAAGATAGTATGCGACTGCAAATCGGGTCGGATAGTGAGGGAAGTTAGAAATAATCCTATGCTTCACCTTAGTTGTTCAAATCAGAACAAGAAAACACGACGCTAGCATGTGTTTAGTAAAAGAATAATAAGTAAGTTTTGAGTAGATACGGTGAATTAGCAATTTCAGCAGAGCTAGTAGAGGTAAGATTTGATTCACTTAGCCAGGTTAACTCTAGTGAGTGGATGACAGTTTGAAATATCAAACATGTGTTAGAACCCAAAGAGTTTAAGTTAAACCCGAAGTACAGTGATAGTGGATGAATAAAAAAATTTATTTTTAGTTAGGAAGTAAGAGAGCACCCTAGATAAGAATATCCTTTAAGAATTATTGAAAAGGGTCTCCCCATGACTGACAGTGTGAGCAGAGTTAAATCATTAAGATTATGTATGGGAGTTGTGAATACATTAGCTTTCCGTTATGCAAGTAATTTGGTTTTTCCTAGTAAGAGAGATTTCTTAGAAGTATGTTAATAAAATGAGTCATTATTGACAAAAAGTGCAAAGAGTTGCAGAAGATAAGGAAAGTTATTTGGGTCCCAACAAAAGAGAAGGATCCGCAAGTATAAGACCTTTGGAGGGGGAGATGTGAAAATCTTCAGTAAGTCCAGTTATGTGTCATGAGGGTATTGCCAATGCACGAGACTCTAATCTTCCGAGTTATGGTCAGAGACTAAGCTTACAAAAATACTTTATGTTTTTTCAGGAAGTACCTTGAAAAAATAATCAAGTATGGGAAGTATAGCTCATGATTGGGGAAGACAAGAGAACTACGGTGAAAGGATTTCACTGCTTAACCAAGGTAGGAGATCGACTTTCGGACACCAAAGATAGTGGAGTTCTTGTCCAGAACAGGACGTATTCCTCCTTAGTAGCCTAAGTGAAGGAGAAACAAATTGATGATCCCTACTTGTTGCAACTAAAAGAGGGGATTCACAAGCATAAGATGATGGCTTTTGAGCAAGAGGTAGATGATGGTACTTTGAGGTACCAAGATGGATTGTGTGTCCAAACATATATGAATTTAGAGAAGGAGGATCATGTTAGAATCCCATAATTACAGGTATTATATCAACCCTGTTTCCCAACGGTGTATCATGATCTCATGGAGATTTATTGGTGGAACGACATGAAAAAGACATGCCACAGAATTTGTGGCCACGTATCAGAATTGTCAGCAAGTGAAAGTCGAGCATCAGAAACCCAAGTGTTTATCTCAGAATACACATATCCTTTAGTGGAAATGGTAAATATGGACCTTACAATAGGATTATCTCGGTCATTCTGAAAGCATGATTAGTATGGGCGAAGGTGTAGATCGTTAGTTGGTTGGTTCGAAGTTGGCGAAGCAGGGTTGTTGGGATCAAATTTGATCTATCAAGCTATGGAGAAAGTCAAGTTGATTCAAGAGCATTTGAAGACGACTTAGAGTCACCAAAAGTCCTATTCGGATGTGCAACATAGAGACCTAGAGTTTCAAGTTGATGATTGGGTGTTTTTGAAAATTTTGCCCTTGAAAGGTACTATAAGATTTAGGAAGAAAGGAAAGATTAGTCCCAGATACATTGGGCCATATAGGATTCTATGAAGGATCGGGAAAGTAGCTTATGGGTTAGAGTTTCCACCAGAATTGGTGGCTGTTCACCTAGTATTTCATGTGTCATGTTATAACATTCAAGTTTCCAGTATTCATATCTCATGTCACAACATTTACGTATCCAATATTTATATCTGATTCAATAATATTCATGTCAGTTCAGAGCTCAGATACTCATGTCAGTCCATTACTCAGATATTCATGCCAACTTAGTGCTCAGATATCGATATTAGTTCAGTGCTAAGATATTCATATCAGTTCAGTACTCAAATAGCCAGTTCATTATGCTCTGTTAGTTGGCACGTGTTTTGGAAAAATGTTGAAGGCAACTAACCTTTTCATTCAGACCTTATATTATAATCTCCATGTCTTTCAGTATTCAGTTAGCTCAGTATTCAGTAGACATTCAATTTAGTACCAATTCAGTTCAGTATCTCACTAGTTGAGTAATCATGTATTCATTTAGCTTAGTATGCATGCGCTCATGACACTTCAGTTTTCACATGTTTTCATTAGGTCCGAAAAAGGTCCAGAGTTAACCGTAGTTACAGAAAGGACAATTATTTGAGGATGAATAATCCCAAGGGTGAGATAATATAACACTCTGTATATTCAAATGCGTTGTGGATGCGTTAAATGAGTAATAATGTACTCTTTTAGACATACGAAGTCCTATCGGGATGAGTAAGTGTGGAAATAGTTGTTTTGGAGTCAAGACCGAGAGTGAGGTGCATAAAATTCAATTAGATCAACTAAGTTTATGGCAGGTCCGTCTTACAGCCTTAGATAGTGCAAGGTCATGAAAGTGCAGGAGCATAGATAATGCAAGGACATGAAAAATCACGGACATAGACAATGCAAGGCACTGTCCATGGCATTAAGCTTAGTTCCCCTGACAGTGCAAGGCACTATAGTTTTGGCACCTCTGATGGCTCCTTGCACAGTTATTTTGGTGCCCCTGATGATGAATCGTGTCGACGATGTTTACCGAGCTACTTTTATTTTCTCCTCAATTTTTTAATGTGTTCACTTTTTTAAAAGCCCTACCTCGTCCCCCACACCCCAAACATGAAAACCTACTCTAAAAAGGGATGCTCTCAAGAACCTAAGTTTCCCAAGGTCCCTCCGTTATCCAAGATAAGTTCTAACGATGATTCTAGGTTAATTTTAATTCTCCAATACCTTATTAACATGGGAAAATCCTTCAAATCATTATATATTCGATCGAGACACCATTGTTGAGAATAGAAACCCTAGAACTCGAATTCAAGAAGAGTGAACTTCAAAAAGGTTATGCTTCTACTCCCTAATCATTTATAACTATGAATTGATGAGTTTTTGGAAGAATAATAAATGGGTTTGATAAAGAGAACCATAAGAACTATGCTAGGGTTTTGGACTTATGATTGTTGTAAACATTTGGGTGATGAGAAATGGTGTTAGTTACATCTATTTGGGATTGTAGAATCACATATAAGTAGTAGAATGAGAACTTGGTGAAGAAAAGACCAAGAACTAAGGGCTATGAGACTTTACACCCATATGGTGTTTGATAAAATTCCTAAGTTACTAAAACATGAGCATTAGTACTAATATTGGTACCTCTTGATGTGTGTGTGTGTGTGTGTGTATGTATATATATATATATATATATATATATTGACGTAGATTGTCTTTGAAAGAGGCGACGAACATTGTGATACACTTAAAAGGACCAGAGTCAAACATAAGGCTAACTCACTATGTTTGGGAATGTTAATGTCACGACCTAAAATCCATTAAAGGTCGTGATGGCGCCAGATACCACTGTCAGACAAGCCAACACTAAATAGTTAATTAAATTCTCATTTTAATATTTTTGAAATCATTTCTTTTCCTTATATTTAGAAATAAATAATGAACTTCACCGAGTAAATAATAATGTCTTTAACCACTTTTCAATACTAACTAATCCCATATACATCCCAGAACCCGGTGTCACAAGTGCATGAGAAATTTCTAGGAAATAAAATGTAATACAATAACCATCCAGAATACAATTGGACAGTAGAGAAAATACAATACAATACTCTAAAGGAGACTCTACTGGTTGGGGTCGCCTCGAGAGGTGCAGATCACCTTAGTCTCCATATCAACCATGTCGCCAAACTAGGCCACTAGACATACATGTGCCTGTGCAACAAAAATGCACAACAAGTATAGTATGAGTACAAAACCAACGTGTACCCAGTAAGTATCCCGTCTAACCTTGAAAGGTTAGTGACGAGAGGTCGACTTCGACACTTACTAGTTTTCAAATTAATATAATTAAATGTTACACTAAGCATGGATGTCATGATTAAATAACAGATAACAACAGGAAGGGGCAGCTTCTTTCATAATTAAAATTTCAGTTTCCGTCATTTCAGTTAACAACTTATATCTCAAGGCATTTAAGCATTTCAAATCACAAAAAGTACCAAGAAAATAGCATGCGCAATTAATGCCGAGGTCGTACGGCCCGATCCAACAAAATAATATGATGTGCACTGCCGGAGGGTCGAACGACGCAAACCATAGATGCATCTATTACCCCGCTAGTGAATCATACGTGCGACACAGTCAAACATAAATAATAGAGTTAACCCTCTCACGAATCATACATGCGACGCAGGTACTCATATATACACACATTCAAACAGTCAATCCAGACTCATCAGGGAAATAATTACCCAAGGAAATGATAATTTCTCTTTTAATGGTCAAGAAGATGGTGATTAATCTTTTTAGAAATTCATTTGCCAATTCTATATGATTTAAGCATTTTAAATTTATTAGTAAAATTACAAGTACGGCAAGTAAAGCATGCTTTTGGGTACTAGAATACCCGGACATAAGCATAATAGTAGCTAAGAACGGACTCTCATCACCTCGTGCGTATGTAGCTCCCCACAAATAGTAGCACATAATTAATTATTTCACCTATGTTGGAAAATTCCCTTTTACAAGGTTAGAAATGAGACTTACCTCGCTCCGGAGTCCCATAGGCGGCTCCCAAGCCTTTCAAACAACTCGACTGATGGCCAACACTCCAAAACTCGCTTTCGCTTTATTAACATTCACAATCTTTTAATCCTCCTCCGACATCGTAACATTGAGTAAAATTCTCATACGCCACCAACAAATTGATATCTACAATTACAATCTCAATTACAATAAAAATATGACTCAAACATATTTATCAATATCCGTTTATGGCTCACTAGTTGGCTATAAGCCTCCAGCTCAAATCGTCAAATAGGTTCACTTACTAGCACATTTAACTCTGATCTTATCATTTAATACCCATTTGAAGTCATCAATGATAGTACATTAATTCTCCAACACTGCCAAATTACTATTCATCATCTTCCTTAACCAACATTTCCAAAATATTCAATTTGGTGATTACTTAGTTGAACATTTCCAACCAAGCTAGAAAACGATTCAATAGGTTCATTGCATCCTTTAATTTCATTTCTAAAATCACTATTTATCTCTCCTTCATTTTCTCAAGAACTCTATTCATGCCATGAACTAGGGTTTATGAAATCAATTATCCAACCATAACAAATTGAAACAAATATTAGAAATATTCTTACCGACTCATAAGAAATGAGCTCGAATCATTAGTATAGCCTTCCTCAAGCTTTTCCTTAAAAATCCAATAGTTGGAAAATTGGTGTTCTTTAACAACTTGAAAGATTTCTATGGATTTCAAAGATTGAATAATGTTAATACTAATGTTAATAGGATGTTATTAACTTAAAATATCCAATAAAACTCACCTTGTATTGTTAGGTATTCCTTAAGGTTGAATCCAGCATGAAAGAACCAATCCCTAGCTCAAGAAAATCCTCAAAAGAAGCTGCTGCCCGTGACTGCTTTATATAGGCACAGATGCTTCATCAAGTCGTACCTTGCGTTGTGTAGGTTGTACCTCCTATTACAAGCTTTCCCCTAGTGTACACCTTTTATTAAAATACCATAACTCCTTGTAGAAATATTTTTATATATTTCGAGATATGAGCTTCTAAAGTCGGCTCCACACATCAGAAATTTTTGGCAAAACTGCTTTACTAGCTATCATTCAATCGATCATAACTTTTTGATTAAATGTCCAAATGATGAATGGTTTAACTATTTGGAGACTAGAATAAAAGGGATACAACTTTCATGTTTTGAAAATTTTAATATTCCTTATAGATTTCGATATGTAAGCTTCCAAAGTCAGCTCTATGATGCACCATTGCTGTCCAAAACAACTTTTGCAGCAGCTTTTTGTGTCCGAAATCCATTCCGTTAACCTTCCGAAATCCACCCGAGGCCCTCGGGACCTTAACCAATTATACCAATATATCCCAAAATACAACATGAACTTAGCCGAGGCTTCAAACCACGTCAGACAGCGCCGAAACTACGAATCACGCATCGAATCGAATTATGAGTTTTCAAATCTTCCAACTTCTATATTTTGCGCCGAAACATATCAAATCAATACGGAACGACTTCAAAGTTTGCACGCGAGACATAAATGACATAATGTATATATTCCAAATTTTTAGAATCAGATTTCGATCCCGATATCAAAACATCAACTCTCGGTCAAACTTTCCCAAAATCTTCTATTTTTTTCAACTTTCACAAAAATGCGCCGAATTGTCCTACGGATTTTCAAATCCAAATATGAACATGCGCCTAAGTCTGAAATTACCATACAAAACTATTGGAATCATCAAAATTCCATTCCGGGGTCATTTTCTCAAAATCAACCTTAGTTAGGTTCTTCCAACTTAAAGCTTCCGAAATGAGAATTCTCTTTCCAAATCCACTCCGAACTTGCCGAATTTCAATTCCGACCATGCGTATAAGTCATAATACCTGAAGTGAAGATGCTCATGGCCTCAAATCACTGAACGACGCGCTAGAGCTCAAAACGACCGGTCGGGTCGTTACATTCTCTCTCACTTAAACATACGTTCGTGCTAAAAACTGCGCTGGAGTTGTCTGACATCACTACTTAACACCTCTTGCACCTACCCGTGCTACCACAACCCAGTTGAGCATATGAGCTCGAAAAAATCTAAAGATTCTCCCATTTATTTAGTCAAGTTAGCCTTAGAGCTCAATTCCAACATCTTAAATTCTCTGCCAGACCTGCTTCCATCGTACAAACACCATAACAATCTCTGTGTGATGAATCAATACTTGATTGCATACCTTTGCTGAATCTACACTATGAACTGCATAACTTACATGACCACAATAACATCCTCTGGTAGCAATAACCGTAATTTTACGAATCCAATGCTTACAATGACCCTCATGACATATATAAGTCTTGCTCTAACTCTAGCAATACCACCACGACAGAAGAGATGTGTAGAAATTCATGACTAACTGCCAAGTCAATAAATCGTTGAGGCTATAGTACCGACAAGAATCATTACCTCATCCTGGACCAAATAATGATATTTTCTCTTTAATATACTTCATATAATCCGTTCGCACTGATCCTATATCCAATATTCACTTCTTACCCAGTACGAGCTGCTCAGGCAATAAGTCACCCCAGGCATGACTAAAAGTCTTCATATGATGCCACAACGTGCCAATAAGCTACAACTCGAACGAATACATAAGGAAAACGAACTCTCGAAGGGACTACTCAACCCACTCAACTATCACGAACTATCCTCAGAAAATGGGAAACAAAACACACAAAAATAGATATAGGGGACTGTACTCCACATCACACTGTTACAGCGTGCAACCCGATCAAACCATGATACCCGTGGTGGCGTGCCACCTGATCCACACATAAAAATATATAAGAAAGTACTCACCAATCTACAATGCTCATAACTACAAAATGCCTGATATCGACCACAAGCACTCAAAGTGCATAATACAAACTCTAGGGAGACAGTTAGTGCCATATGCTACAAAAGTCAAGCACATCTAAGGAGCGATATATGATCTGAATCTCGAGATCCATCCTTCTCACATAACATTGTCGTTACGCGGTACCTTAGCACATATGAAATTTATCAAGCAGTTTCACAAATCACACGGCACAACATAGTTTTACATGGAATCTCCGACGACGAAACGACATCCAATGTCCGAATACTCCTCCATAAGGAGCGTTGTGATGAAATGAACACATTCGGCCTGATATAGAGCCCATATTCATATTTAAATCCATCCACGGACCTCAAGATGATTCTAATTGTACCGTACTAGGATGGTAACCTTTCAAGGGTCTATAATAACCCCTCTTTCCCATAATAAACAAGAATAGCCATCATAACCGGAACAAACTTCCATAGTCCACAACCAAACGAACCGAGTTCCCTCAAGGCACAAATTCCCAAATTAACGATATTACCACAATCTTCATACTTGGTTTCAGTTCTTTAATCAATCAAGTGACTACATGTCACACTTATACAATCTACCCATGGGATACGCTCCCACGAACTTTCGCACAAGGTAACAAGTCTGCACATCCATACCACCGGCCACACTAACGCTGTAAAGCAAACCAAGAATCCATAACCAGGATGCAAAGCCTCTTTCACAAAACACCGATCTCAGGTGATGCTGAAGACAATACCAGCTTACTCTAAACATTCAGATCCCTTTCCTAATCATCCGAGCTCATGCCATACTTGTCAAAACCAAACCGCAAATCTTGAACTCTTAACTTCCAAATCACATGCTACTTGATGTGCTTAATCACGCCAATGCGCATGGGGTACAAGAATTTCATCTCAGCTCCAGAACCACTAATAGAGTAAACACTTCATCATATAGAAACTTTCTACTTAACTCATTCCAAGAGAACCATAACAACACATGATTGAATTCTCATAGCCGTAGAATATACAAATCCACAAGTAGTGGTCTAACCACCACAACTATTCCGGGATCCATCCACACATAACATGTCATAATACTTGAATGCCTCCAGATAAAATCAATTACGGTGGCGGTCAAGCCTCGCATGTACTGCCACAAATCACATGCATAACTTAACACGCTGAAGGGGCTAATCATTGCCACCATCATGTCGATTCAACCATGGCTAACCGAATGAACTTCTTCTAATTTACTCTGGTCTTTCCATAGAAATAATAATAATAGCTCCATTCAAAATATAACAAACCTAGTCCGCGCTCATCTTAAGTGACCCTATTTCATGAGACCACATTGCCTCAAGACCAACGAGCTAAGTCATACCTTCCTTGAGAGCACATTCGCATCTTCAACTGGTACACCCGTTCCGATAATTCCTCTACGAGTCTGACATTATTTTCTCCCATTCCTCCGATGCTACACAGTAGACCGATGATAACATAGAACAATCCAAGCCCCTTTCATAATCCACTCCAGAAGCTCGATACTTAACCATACCACAGACTCAAAATCCTTAGGCACCCCACTTTAATTTAGAACCTACTAGGACCATTGTTGAGATTCACCCACTCTGACTTGGACCCAAATATAATCAACTCCAAGACTCTGCTAGCACATGACAACTCTCTCAAGGAAGCACCCGGTTGTATCACCTTTCTTGTGAATCACCTCTACACGAAGCGTAAACTCTAAGTCTTCCCATAGCCTGAATATGAATCAATAAGGCCAATTATAATACACATTCCTCAAATCCTTTGCTCAAATTACTACTGATGTTTTCTTTCTTTAGTTGTAATAACCCACCATTACGCCGATACTAGAAACCTCACAAGTAGATAACCATACAATCCAATCGTAGGTGGTGGGGCTCTCCCACTTAGCTTAAAGCTACCCTTGCATAACCTGGAACCCACCGGGATTCTTCCTTTATCGTTGACATGATCTTGCACAATTAACCCACCACATTCATCAAAATTCATTCCGTTAACATTTCATGAACACTCTAAACCACTAGCCACATTCACATGTTCGACCTCTTACCGGATAGCCAGTAGAATTCTTCGGAGAAGCTGCGTCAACACCACGCGACCGCTAATTTTCTCACAGGAAATAACCCACATGTGGAACTACCTGCCGACCTCTTCGGACGATGCTGCACTGAGTATAATTACCACAAAATCAATAACCCACCCTGAGCCCGTGCTCATTTACCAGCTGCACAAGTTCGTTCACTCCTCATGGACATCAAAAAGTCATGTTGTATCATTCTTCACATCAAGCACTCCTTTCCGTCATATCCAACCTTCCTCTGCATAGCAGTCATGATTCCAAAATTACGCCCGTAGACCTAGCCACTGTCCATAATGAGTCCCAAATCACTCTAACTTTCCTCAAGGCGTGCAATTATCCTGCCGCAGAACCCATATGCTACTCTGCCACTCTCCCACTTTGGTCAAACTCAATCCTTTAAGAAATACTCAACTCCTGCCTCCCACACTTGTCCTTCTAGAAGTTTAATCACCACAAAACACTTCCCACATGCCCTTCCTCATCTTTCGCTGCCCAGATGTTGCCTTAAATAAAAAATCTATCTCTGTAGAAATTGCACCGCTAGATCACTACTAACTTTAAACCCCTTAGAAGTTCATTATTCTCGAGCCATCAATACTAGAAGGGCCAATTCGGTCCCAACATCGCCACACTCTGTTGTCTCTGACAACTAGTCCTCCAATACTATTTCGCATTACCCAACCCGAAAGGCGAGTTGTAGAAGATCATAACACCGGCGAAATTAACACATTCAATCGAGGATGAGGACGACGAAACCACATCGCAGATGAAAATTCCACTACACTTGAAAGCACCATGTCTCGTTACTCTATCAACCCAAACCTGAAAATTTATAACCCGATTGTCTTCCTCCGCCAGAAATGAAATACCGAATCTCTGAATCACGCTATGAGTAAACCTCCTTTCAAGTCATTCACTACCCCGACACCTGGGAAAGCATCCTATCATCACATCAATTACTGCGTGATAGCCGTTCATGAGCATCATAACAACCTGCACGTAGCCTCAAGGCTCCCAGAAGTTCAACTATTGAGCTGAAATGACAGAATATCCTTATGCAAGGCGACGACAATAGCACAAACATCTATGCATGGAGAAACATCCCGACCACATATGTAGTACCATTACAATTCCTCAATTCCCAATTTATAGCACGCGCTTCGCGTCACATAAGATTGAATGGAAAGGAAATGAAGGAATAAGCCTCAAAAGAATTAAACCGCATGATGAGGAATCAAGAAGGGAAGTGCCCCTAACAGCCCTGTAGCCTCTCGAAGATAAGTACAAACGTCTCCGTACCGATCTGCAAGACTCTACTAGACTTTCTCATGGCTCGTGAGACCTAAGGGAACCTAGTGCTCTGATACCATGTTTTCACGACTCAAAATCCATTAAAGGCCGTGATGGCGCCAGACACCACTATCAGGAAATCCAACACTAAATAATTAATTAAATTCTCATTTTAATATTTTTGAGATCATTTCTTTTCCTTACATTTAAAAATCAATAATGAACTTCACCGAGTAAATAATAATGTCTTTAACTACTTTTCAATACTAACTAATTCCATATACATCCCAGAACCCGGTGTCACAAATGCATGAGCAATTTTTAGGAAATAAAATGTATACAATAACCGTCCAGAATACAATTGGACAATAGAGAAAATAGTATACAATACTCTGAAGGAGACTCTTCTGGCAGCGGTCGTCTCGAGAGGTGAAGCTCACCTAAGTCTCCGTATCAACCATGTCGCTGCGCCAAACTAGGCCACTAGACATACATGTGCCCGTGCAATAAAAATGCACAACAAGTGTAGTATGAGTACAAAACCAACGTGTACCCAGTAAGCATCCCTTCTAACTTCAAAGGGGTAGTGACGAGAGGCCGACTTCGACACTTACTAGTGTTCAAATTAATATAGTTAAATGTAACACTAAGCATGGATGTCATGATTAAATAATAGATAACAATAGGAAGGGTCAACTTCTTTCATAATTAAAATTTCAGTTTCCGTCATTTCAGTTAAAAACTTATATCTCAAGGCATTTAAGAAGTTCAAATCACAAAGAGTACCAAGCAAATAGCATGCGCAATAAATGTCGAGGCCGTACAGCCCGATCCAACAAAATAATAAAATGTGCACTGCCGGAGGGTCGAACGTCGCGAACCATAGATGCATCTATTACCCCGCTCGCAAATCATATGTGCTAAGCGGTCAAACATAAATAATAGAGTTTCCCCGCTCACGAATCGTACATGCGACGCAGGTACTCATAGATACACACATTCAAACAGTCAATCCAGACTTCATTAGGAAAACAATTACCCAAGAAAATGATAATTTCTCTTTTAATGGTCAAGAAGATGGTGTTTAATCTTTTTAGAAATTCATTTGTCAAATTCGATATGATTTAAGCATTTTAAATTTATTAGTAAAATTACAAGTACGACAAGTAAAGCATTCTTTTGGGTCCTAGACTACCCGGACATAAGCATAATAGTAGTTACGCACGGACTCTCGTCACCTCGTGCGTACTAGCCCCTAAAAAATAGTAGCACATAATTAATTATTTCACCTATGGGGAAAATTCCCTCTTACAAGGTTAGAAAGGAGACTTACCTCGCTCCGGAGTCCCATGGGCGGCTCCCAAGCCTTTCAAACAACTCGACCGATGGCCAACACTCCAAAACTCGCTTTTGCTTTATGAACATTCACAAGCTTTTAATCTTCCTATGAAATCATAACATTGAGTAAAATGATTATACGCCACCAAACAATTGATATCTACAATTACAATCTTAATTACAATCAAAATATGACTCAAAAATATTTATCAATATCCGTTTATGGCTCACAAGTTGGCTATAAGCCTCCAGCTTAAATCGTCCAATAGGTTCACTTACTAGCACATATAACTCTACTCTTATCGTTTAATACCCATTTGAAGTCATCAATGATAGTACATTAATTCTCCAACACTGCCAAATTACTATTCATCGTCTTCCTTAACCAACATTTCCAAAATATTCAATTTGGTGACAACTTAGTTGAACACTTCCAACCAAGCTAGAAAACGATTCAATAGGTTCATTGCATTCTTTAATTTCATTTCTAAAATCATTATTTATCTCTCCTTCATTTTCTCAAGAACTCTATTCATGCCATGAACTAGGGTTTATGAAATCAATTATCCAACCATAACAAATTGAAACAAATATTAGAATTACTCTCACCGACTCATAAGAAATGAGCTCAAATCATTAGTATAGCCTTCCTCAAGCTTTTCCTTAAAAATCCAATAGTTGGAAAATTGGTGTTCTTTAACAACTTGAAAGATTTCTATGGATTTCAAAGATTGAATAATGTTAATACTAGTGTTAATAGGATGTTATTAACTTAAAATATCCAATAAAACTCACCTTGTATTGGTAGGTAGTCCTTAAGGTTGAATCCAGCATGAAAGAACCAATCCCTAGCTCAAGAAAATCCTTAAAAGAAGCTGCTACCCGTGACTTCCTTATATAGGCACAGGTGTTTCATCGAGTTGTACCTTGCGCTGTGCAGGTTGTACCTCCTATTACAAGTTTTCCCCTGCTGGACACCTTTTATTAAAACGCCCATAACTCCTTGTAGAAGTGTTCTAATAACAAACGGTTTGAAGATTTAGAAATTAGACTCAACGACATTTCATTTGATAGGTTGTAAACCAAATAACGCCTTATATATTTCGAGATATGAGCTTCCAAAGTCAGCTCCACACATCAGAAATTTTTGGCAAAACTGCTTCACCAGCCATCATTCAATCGATCATAACTTTTTGATTAAATGTCCAAATGATAAATGGTTTAACTTTTTGGAGATTAGAATCAAATAGATAAACCTTTCATGTTTTGAAAATTTTAATATTCCTTATAGATTTCGATATGTAAGCTTCCAAAGTCAGCTCTATGATGCACCATTGCTGTCCAAAACAGCTTTTACAGCAGCAAATTTGCAGCAGCTTTTTGTGTCCGAAATCCATTCCGTTAACCTTCCGAAATCCACCCAAGGCCCTCGGGACTTTGACCAATTATATCAACATTTCCCAAAATACAACATGAACTTAACCAAGGCTTCAAACCACATCAAACAAGCACGCATCGAATCGAATTATGAGTTTTCAAATCTTCCAACTTCTATGTTTTGCGCCGAAACATATCAAATCAATTCGGAACGACTTCAAATTTTGCACGTGAGTCATAAATGAAATAATCGAGCTATTCCAAATTTTTAGAATCAGATTCCGATCCCGATATCAAAAAGTCAACCCTCGGTCAAACTTTCCAAAAATCATCTATTTTTTTCAACTTTCACCAAAAAGAGCCGAATTGTCCTACGGATTTTCAAATCAAAATTTGAACAAGCGCCTAAGTCCGAAATCACCATATGAAACTATTGGAATCATCAAAGTTCCATTCCGGGGTCGTTTTCTCAAAATCAACCTTAGTCAGGTTCTTCTAACTTAAAGCTTCCGAAATGAGAATTCTCTTTCCAAATCCACTCCGAACTTCCCGAATTTCAATTCCGACCATGCGTATAAGTCATAATACCTGACGTGAAGATGCTCATGACCTCAAACCGCTGAACGACGTGCTAGAGCTCAAAACGACCGGTCGGGTCGCTACAGTTAATGATTCTCCCTACACTACGTTTCTTCTACAATGTTACTAATTGCCTCAGAAATATATAGTTAAGGCTAGTTACTTTGAATAGTTTAAGAACTTCTATTATCTATCTTAGTAACTCGTTCATGATTTCCATTTTGAGTGTTGTGAGCTTAGTGCGTAATCAATAAAGACTTTAGTTTGATTCCCATTAGTCTCAATCTAGATTACTCAGCATGTCATAAACAACTAAAGTTCCAATGTTCAAAATTAGTTCAAGAATACATGTCTCAGTCTAATCCTATTCAGTATTCCAGTATCATGTAACTCAATATGATTCAGTATTTTAGCATCACATATTGTAGTCTGATTCTCAATTCCTGAATTTAAATGCCTGAATATTGAACACCTGTATTTGGGCATGATGCCGTAGTTTATGCTTTATGCATGTTTGGTATTGAGACCGTAGTTTATGGTTTATGCATGTTTGGGCCTGAGGCTGTAGTTTATGCTTTATGCATTTTTGGGTCTGAGGCCGTAATTATGTATACGTATACTTGCGCCTGAGGCTGTCGCTTGTGCAGTTATATATTGGGCTCGAGGCTGTTGTTTATTCAAATAAATATGTGGTTCATCATTTAGAAGAGGGAGTATTCATACCCTTACTTACTTTGTTCATTTATTAGTTATTAGTTCTCAGTTATCAGCCCAGTCTCAGTTTCAGCAGTTATTATTTCAGTTATCAATTATTAACTATCAGTTATCAGTTCAGTTTCAGTTTCAGCAGTTATTATTTCAGTTATCAATTATGAGTTCTCAGTTATCAGCTTAGTTTAGTTTCAGTATTTATTGTTACTTCTTTCAGTTTCTTTATATACTAGTGCAATTCAAATGTACTAACGTCCCTTTTGCCCGGGGCTGTATCTCACGATGCAGGTAATGATTTACAGGTTGACGATTCAGAGCGCTAGGATTCTTGTACTAGCTATTGGGTGAACACGAGTTCTTTTGGGGTATTATCAGTATTTTACAGTCTTTTAGTATTTACAGAAATTCAATGTTTTCAGTACTTCATTAGAGGCTTCATAGACTAGAGTAACAATTAGACAAAGTCACAGGTTGTTCATGTTAAGCAATATTGCTTCATATATGTTCCAGACTTATATTACTATTTCCGTACTTGATTTATATCATTCATACATTCATTATATCATCATGTGTTAGTTTATCTTCCGCATTCAGTATGTTATGATATCACATGTTGATTCAGTCAGCCAATTGGTTCGCTGGGTCACATGTAGTCAGGCACTGGGTGCCGTGTTATGTCCAGGCCCAGGTTCAGGGTGTGACAACTACATTCCAGTTATCAGGAGTGGCGTATCAGTGATGGCAGGCTTACGTTGAGGGTAGCGCAACCTATGCAGCTTCACTTATATAGAATGAGTTTTCAGAGATGTTCTTGAGAGAGTTTGTTCCCTAGAACCTTCGGGATGCATGGAACGCAGAGCAGCTGCTCCAGGGTACTATGACAGTTTCAGAGTATGCTGTCTGATTCAGTGATTTGTCCAGACATGCACCTGCCTTGGTTTCTACAGATAGAGAGTGAGTTCGCCAATTCATCGAGGGGCTCAACTATAGTATTAAATTAAGCATGGCTTGAGAGTTGGAGACAGATACTCCATACCAGCATGTGCAGAGATTACGTGGAGGTTGGAGGGTATGGGGGGCCGTGAGAGAGAGGACTTAGAGGCCAGAGGCCTCGAGATTCTGGATGATATAGTGGTGCCCGCGCCCAAGTTGTGACCCATCATGGTAGAAGCTATATGAGCCAGCCAATCCATTCAGCAGTTCCAGCTTCTAGTGATGCTCCGGCTATTCTGAGGTCTCCAGTTGCACACTTTGCTTAGCCACTTTCTAGTGCACCTTCTATACGAGGTGCATTTACCGGTCAGTACAGCCGACCAAGCTCGAGCCTATCCTAGCAGCCACGCCCGCCGAGAGCTTGCTTTGAGTGTGATGATACCCATCATATGGTGAGGGGCTTCCCCAAACACAGGAGAGGGTGTACCTCCACAGATTACTCAGGCTCCACGGATTCAGATAGGTCCATAGGCTTCACAGGCCATGGTTGCTGCTCTAGTTGTCGCTCCACCCGCACAGCTAGCTAGGGGTAGCGGACGGGCGGGTAGAGGTCTCCTTCGAGGGGGAGTCCAGGCAAGATTCTATGATTTTTCAGGTATGACGGAGGTAATCACTTCAGATGCATCATCACAGGTATGGTTCCGATTTGTCATAGAGATGCATCAGCCTTATTTGATCCGGAATCCACTTATTCATATGTGTCATCTTACTTTGCTCCGTATTTGGATATATCTCATGATCTTTGAGTTCTCCTATTTATGTGTCAGCACCTGTCGGAGATTCTATTATTGTGTATCATGTGTATCGGTCGTGTTTAGTTGTTATTGGTGGTTTTGAGACCAGAGTTGATCTATTATTGCTCAGTATGGTTGACTTTGATGTGATCTTGGGCATGGACTCGTTTTCACCTTATCATCTATTTTTGATTGTCATGCCAAGACTGTGACATTGGCTATGCAAGGTTTACCACGATTAGAGTGGAGGGGTACATTGGATTATGTTCCTAGCAGGGTTGTGTCATTTCTGAAGGCTTTGGGGATTGTTGAGAAGGGGTGTGATTCTTATCTAGCCTTCGTGAGAGATGTCAGTGCTAATACTCCTACTGTTGAGTCAGTTTCGATAGTAAGAGACTTCCTAAATGTATTTCCAGCGGATCTTCCTGGCATGCCGCCCTATAGGGATATCAATTTTGGTATTGACTTGTTACCGGACACTCAGCCCATTTCTATTCCACCGTACTATATGGCCCCAACGGAGTTGAAGGTGCATTTGCAAGAGTTGCTTGATAAGGGTTTCATTCGGCCTAGTGTGTCGCCTTGGGGCACGCCGGTTTTGTTTGTGAAGAAGAAGGATGGTTCTATGCGCATTTGTATTGATCATCGACAATAAAACAAGGTTACATTGAAGAGAAGATATCCATTGCGACGCATTGATGACTTATTTGATCAGTTATAGGGTGCCAGAATGTTCTCGAAGATTGATAGGCGGTCAGTGTATCATCAGCTGAAGATTTGGGATCAAGGTATTCCGAAGACTTCCTTTAGGACTCGATATGGGCACTACGATTTCCTTGTGATGTCATTTGGGCTGACCAATGCCCAAGCAAGATTTATGCACCTGATGAACAGTTTATTCCAGCCATATATTGATACATTCGTCATTGTGTTTGTTGACGGCCAATTTTGACCCTCCCTTTTAAAATTTATTTATTTATACTTAATAATTTGCAATGAATGTTTTGAAAACATTTTCAATCAATAATACCTATTTTTACAAAATTATTTAAGTGCTAGTAGTTTTGAAATTAATAATTTCGTATTAGTATTATTGTAATTATAATTAAATATATTGTACTTACTATTTTAAAATTATCTTACTATTTTAAAATTATTAAAACAACTTCTATATGCATCACATATGCTTTATAATTAATTTAGTGAATTAATCCTTAATTACTAATTAATTAGATTACCGTGTTAATAATTCAAAATTAGGGTTACAATTTAGAAATAAAACAAAGTATTTAACAAATAATTAATTGCAATAATTAGTAGTATATTTGATAATTATATTTTTACCAAATTTTGTTGGAATTAATTAATTGTCAAAAGGTTAAAAAGCTAAATGGCTATAACTGCAGTTTTTTAATTAAACACAAATTGGCCATCTTTTAAATTAATTCTAGCCCAATACCTAAGCCCAATCCGATAATGACCCAGTCCAAACAACCCCTCCAATCCACCTTGCCAATCCTAGCCATTCATTTTAAGCCAATCAGAGATAGCCACGTCGCCGTCCCATTCACTCACAAAACAAACATAGATCATCTCAACCGTTGATCCATATCATCAACGTATAAACTTTAATCTTATTTTTGGTTATTTTTAAAGGGTTGTTGTGTGTTATCTCCGTCGTTGATCACAAGAATCCAACGGGCATCGATTTTCCCATTTCAATTATTTCTAAAATTCCTAATTATCAAAACAATCGGAGTCGTTGATCAATAGATCCAACAACTCCCATTCCATCTCCCAAGCTTAACCTAGAGACGACTTCCCCAAACCCGCTAACCCTAAAATCATCCCTCACTCACACAACCTCCCCCTTTCCCCTTTTGTTCTCTCTTCTCTCAACCTCCCAAGAACATTAATCACCAGACGTTGCACAACTTCATGCAAGGTCATGGGATTTATCAGTAAATCATCTCTCTTGCCTCCCTATCCATGTATCCCGCTGATATTTCCTCTTTCAATCATCAAATTTGAAATGTCAGAATCTGAACCCTAGGCTCAAAACATCATTCACTCGATTTCATCCTTGTTCTTTCAAATCGAACCTACAGAATCACTCGCTTTGTCCCTAGACTATGAATCCTGTTGTTTTCTTTCCATTTCACCGATGGAATTTCAAAACCCCCAAATTCGAAACCCTACACCCAATGATGCAAGGTCAAAAATCCTCAGAGACCCTTTATGTACTTTTAAATCGGTGGCATGCATGTCACTTTACAATGTTAGCATACTTATTCTTGGCCCAGAGGTCAAGCGAAGCCACCTTTGGAAATTGGAGTGTTATCCGATGGATTTTTCTTATCAACGGTCATTTCTGACCTTCTCTCTTCTCAGGGAAAAATGTCTACTGATTTCCCTCTGTTTTTCTAAGATTTTCACTAGATTATGCTCACATCACCACCCCTTCGTCACTCTTTACTACTGAGTTTGAATTCAGTTGAGCCTAAGGCATTGAATGCCACTATAAATAGAAGCCTTACTTGCTCTCACAAAGAACACACCTAATAACACCTAACATCTGAGAAATTAATACACAATATAGTATTGTTTAGGAATTTTCGATTGAAGTTCGAGTTCCTACTCAATCCTTTTCTGTCTCTTTCTAGTTCCGAGTTTGCTTGCTGATTGAAAGTTTGAGCTTTTAGTTTCCTAAACGGCTAATTTCAGCACTTATTTGGTTTTCTTACCTAAATGAGGTCAGCAAAACCTCAATCCTACTCTTCTTTTCTTTGAATTACTACGTAGGAATTGTTCTATTATCTTTTATTGAGTGATGTTGTTAGTAACGTGTTAATAGTAGACTGTTTTGTATGTTTGTTAATGAGATATGGTTGTTAATAAGATTCCGGAATCATGAATTTCCTTAAGTTATTGAAGTTATAATTATGAATTGATCCCAATGAACATTTGATGACTTACCTCTGTTGTCAAGTTCTGAAAGCAGCCTAAAAACTCTCAAACTATCATGATATTTAGTTTTGGATTCTTTGATGTTATATTAGTACTACTATGACTATTAATACTAATATTCCTGGAGTGTTATTTTCATTTTATAATGATTCACTTGATAACCTAGACCTAAACAAAAAATGTGAACTTGTTTGTCATACACTAGTTCAAAACCTTTAAACCAGTTTTCTCTTCCTGACATACCTATGTGATTCTACTGATTCTTAGAAGTTCATTAAACATCTGACCAAATTCATGATTGATTAATCACATTATATAAGCATTTCCTAAGCTAGTGGGATTCTTGTACCTCCTGTGTGTATCTTGAAAATTAACCTACACTTAAGTTATAGACATGCTTATCTTCTGATGCCTCATGTGTTGTGCTGAAATGCAGACATTAAGCTTCATTATATCTGAAATACCTCACTCCCCTTTTAGGTATTTTCTTAACAAGATCCCTAATGTAATCACTCCCCTATTTTGAAATTCATGAAGTAATGTTGTTGATTTGATTATGTTAACACCTTTATAATAGTATGATGCCTGCTAGATGCACCCTGTAGGTGTTCCTTTGAATACTCTGCACCTATTTGCTCTTCAAATACTTTTGCTTGTCTCTCCTAATCATATACATGTCCATGTTGCCCTTAGAACTTCACTAAGCTTACATGAATGTGTCACAACTTAAACCGGTGCGCCGCGACGGATGCCCGAGTCCTACCTGTCGAACATCCTTAAGCATATATCTAAGATATAAACATGAATAACATACGTGAGGGAAACCTATTCAAAATACATATATATATATATATATATATATATATATATATACATGCAGAATACAGTGGGCGAGCCGACAAGGCTGCTATAGACAACTATATACCCAAAATTGGAAGCCGACAATGCCGCATACTATCCAACTATACATAACTGTCTACAAACCTCTAACAGAAAATACAATTGTACAAGGACGGGACTAGGCCACGTCATACCCATATATGTATACAAGCATATCGTACAAAAATCAAAAGAATCTCCGGATCAAGTGGAGCATGCCAACTCTCGCTGATTAAGGATCTTAAGTAGGGGGATCGTCAGCTTGCCTACCTGCACCTGCGGGTATGAAACGCGAGCCCCCGGAAATATGGCGTCAGTACGAATAATGTACTGAGTATGTAAGGCATGAAAATCAATACATAACATACATGAAACATGGAATAAAGAATTCCGATTGTAAGTCTAAATCACTTTGTAAATCCTGAAACATTTATAATGTCATGAACGTGCGTATAAATGTCGTGTCATGAATAGGTATGAGAACCTCATAAAGACTCTGAGGCATCCTATCATATCATTTCGGTCACTGTGGGCAAAAGTCATCAACATATACTAACTGATCAGGTGGTGGTGCGTATATAATGCCGTAGTCTTTTCCCATATCCCATATACATATATTATACATATATACGCGTATATACCACCATCTGGTCATGGGTCAATGTAAATGAATGCAATGCATGATAGGTACATCAATAAAATCCTTCA
The DNA here is from genome assembly GCA_005239505.1 of Nicotiana paniculata. NCBI lineage: Eukaryota > Viridiplantae > Streptophyta > Magnoliopsida > Solanales > Solanaceae > Nicotiana > Nicotiana paniculata. Next base: position 85,099 of record MDKI01144561.1, read on the forward strand.
ATGTGTCATAAGACCATTATGCCTTTGAGTAATATCATGAAATAAACTTTATCAACTTACGTATTTTCTGATACCCATGAACATACGATAGAATATTAAGACTTATGGGAAAACAAGAATATACGCATCTCTAGCATTTCTACGAATAGAGTAATTTATGGAAGTTTTACATTTTCTCGTTTCGTTCGTGTCGTATAGATCATGCCAAAGAGAAAGAAGAGATAACCTTAACATACCTGAGTCGATTCTCTTGACAATCCTCTAACACATGTTAATTGCGACAAAATACGGAACAAGTCGTATGAAAAGCTCGAAGCAATCACGTTGCTATGCAAAGAAAATCTTGGCCGAAACCTTTCCTTAAGAACTTAGCAACAATGTTGCTATGTTTGAAAGTGAATTAAAGTTGCTTATGTTCCTTGGATGAGAAAGTGACTGGAATTGTAACGTTTCTATGTGCTTGGTTGAAACTTTCTTTCCTTAGATGAATATATGACTAATGGCTCATCTTCCTAAGACTTAAAAATGGATCTCTTTCCTTAAATGAATAATGTGACTCATGTTACAAGACTTTCCCACATCTCTTAAGCTTTCCACCTATATTAATGACTTAAGACTCATCTTAAATTACAAAGGGGGGCTGCCACATTCTTTGCTTATCTTAAAGGCTTAATTACTTACTATTATCTTATTTAACTAATTAATCCCCTATTAATCAATAATCAACCAATTACCCACATAATTAAGAATTATCTCAAATTACTTAATATACTACTCACTTTTGATACACTTTACGTACCCTACTATCGTGGTCATGTGGTACCTTGTATAACACTAGTCCATAAATATCGGGTATTATGGCTCGGATCGTATTTTATCCCAAATCGACAACCTTCAACGAAACTCGTTTTCTTTAATTCGTTTACCCTTTATCCTTCACAACACTTACTTATCGCTTGTTATAAATAGCATAAATATGTTAACCTCAAGACAATCTCATCCCCTAGTCTACGTCGATTACTCGAAGACAAAAATTTAACGTATGAAAATGCGAGATATAACATCCTTCCCTCCTTAAAAATATTCGTCCTCGAATGTTTAACTTCCCGGGATCTATATAAACTTTGGCAGAGTCGCCTTTGTAACAATACTACTATCAACTCCTCATGTAGAAACTTAATAATTGAACGCCACATAGGACCACAATCATCAATATTGACAATGGCCTCACACGACTAATGACAATAACTAACACAAGAATCCATACACATACCTTAAGGTTGTGATGTCTCAGTCGGATCTCTGGAAGAGGAAATAAGTGAAGATATCTAGACTTCATGTCTTCTTCGGCCTCCCAAGTCATTTCTTCCACATTATTGTTTCTCTAAAGTACTTTCGCCGAAGCTACGTCTTTAGTCCTCAATCTTCGAACATGTCTATCTAGTATAGAAATGTGAGTTTCTTCATATGATAGTTACTCTGTGACCTGAACATCGTCAACTGACACAACTCTAGAAGGATCTCCAATACATTTATGTAGCATAGACACATGAAAGACTGGATGTACAGACTCCAAGTCCGAAGGCAAGTCTAACTCATATGCTACCTGGCCTACCTTGCTCATGATCCTATATGATCCAATGTACCGAGGGCTAAGTTTTACTTTCTTTCTGAACCTCATAACACCTTTCATTGGTGATACCTTTAGGAATACCCAATCGTCAACCTGAAACTCCAAGTCTCGACGCCGATTATCTGCATAAGACTTCTGACGGCTTTGAGTTGTTAATAGCCTTTTCTATATCAGCTTAATTTTCTCGATTGCCTGCAGTACCAATTCTAGTCCTACTAACATAGTTTCCTCAACATTGAACCACCCTATAGGAGACCTACACTTCTGTCCATAAAGAGCTTCGTATGGAGCCATCTGAATACTGGAATGATAACTCTTATTATATGCGAACTCAATAAACGGCAGATGATCATCCCAGCTACCCTTGAAGTCTATCACACAAGCTCATAACATATCCTCAAGTGTCTGAATAGTACGCTTAGACTGTGCATCTGTCAAGGGATGAAATGTTGTACTAAGACTTACCTGAGTCCCCAATCCTTTTTGGAAGGACCTCCAGAAATTATCTGTAAAATGAGTTCCTCTATCCGAGATAATAGATACAGGGACACCATGCAATCGTACTATTTCCTTAATATAAAGCCTTGCATAATCCTCTGCGGAATATGTAGTCCTAACGGGCAGAAAATGGGCTGACTTGGTAATCCTATCAATAATCACCCATATCGAATCGAACTTACGCCGGGAACAATGTAAGCCTACGATGAAATCCATATTAATTACTTCCCATTTCCAAGCCGGAATCTCCATAGTCTGCAATAATCCACCCGTTTTTTATGCTCAATCTTAACCTGTTGACAATTAGGACATTGAGAAACAAACTCCGCTATATCCTTTTTCATCCCGTCCCACCAATATACTTCCCCTGATATTATGATACATCTTTGTCGCTCCTGGATGTATAGAATAACGATAATGGTGATTTTCTCCCATAACCTGCCGACGCAGCCCTGCAACATTAGGGACACATAATCGTCCTCGATATCTGAGGATTCCATCTTCTGTAATTTCAAATGGTGTATTCTCCTTCTGAGGGGTGGTATCTATATAATGAAGTAAGACAGGATCCTCGTACTGAAATTCCTTTACTTCAGCTACTAAAGAGGATGTTGTCGTATCCTGAATAGTAATTCCAATATCGCCTAAGTCCAGTAATCGAACTCCAAGACTAGCTAGCTGATGAATCTTAGGGGATATTCCCCTCTTTTCTAGCTGTAAATATGATAGGCTACCCATAGATCTACGGCTAAGGGCGTCGGCTACTACGTTCGCCTTTCCCGAATGGTATAAACTATCAACGCCATAGTCTTTAAGTAGCTCCAACCATCTCCTTTGACGTAAATTCAATTCCTTTTTCTTGAAGATATATTGGAGACTCTTATGATCCATATGGATATCAACATGAATTCCATACAAGTAGTGCCTCCACATCTTTAGTGCATGAATCACCGCGGCTAACTCTAAATCGTGGGTCGGGTAATTCTTCTTGTGTTTCCCTAGTTATCTAGAAGCATAATCTACAACCTTACCATTCTGAATCAGTACACAACCTAATCCAACCCCGAGGCGTCACAATAGATAACATAACCATCGGTGCCTTATGAAAATGTTAGAACCGGTGCTGAAGTTAATTTGTCCTTCAATGATTGAAAACTCCATTCGCAAGCATCATTCCATTGAAACTTTGCTCCCTTCTGAGTCAACTTTGTCAAAGGTGCCGAAAGGGAAGAAAATCCCTCTACAAATCTCCTGCAATAACCTGCCAAACTGAGAAAGCTACGAACCTTTGTCGGTGTTGTGGGTCTAGGCGAAGTCTTTACTGCCTTAATCTTTTGTGTATCAACACGGATACCTTCACTCAAAATGATATGCCCAAGGAAATCTACAACGTTCAACCAGAATTCACATTTAGAGAATTTTGCATACAACTTCCCTTTTTGTAGAACTCTAAGCACAGTACGCAAATAATATGCATGCTCAGCCTCTGAACGAGAATACACCAATATATCGTCGATAAATACAATTACGAACAGATCTAAAAAGGTCATGAACACACGGTTCATCAAATCCATGAATACTGCTGGGGCATTGGTCAAACCAAATGACATAACACAAAACTCAAAGTGCCCGTATCTGGTCCTGAATGCTGTCTTCGGAATATCTTTCTCCTTAACCCTTACCTGATGGTACCCAGACCTCAAGTCTATCTTTGAGAAAAACTTGGCACCTTGCAACTGATCAAATAAATCATCAATCCTCGGGCGGGTACTTAATTTTTGATCGTCACCTTATTCAATGTCTATAATCAATACACATTCGTAATGAACCATCTTTATTCCTCACAAGTAACACGGGTGATCCCCACGGTGATGTACTGGGTCTGATAAAGCCTTTTTCAAGCAAGTCCTTTAGTTGTTCCTTCAACTCTTTCAGCTCTACGGGGGCCATTCTATAGGGAGGAATACATATTGGATGAGTATCTGGTAGTAGGTCAATAGCAAACTCAATTTCTCGCTCTAGCGGAAGACCCGGAAGCTCATTGGGAAAAACACCGGGAAACTCATTAACCACAGGGATGGACTGAATGGTTGGTGACTCTACTTCCACATCCCCAACCCGAACTAACTGATAAATATATCCCTTTCTGATCATCTTCATTGCCTTGAGATAGGAAATAAATTTACCTCTCGGCGTTGTCGTATTACCTTTCCATTCCAAAACAAGCTCCCCCGGAAATTGAAATCGGACTATCTTCGATCTACAATCCACATTGGCATGACGAGAAGCCAACCAATCCATACCCATTATAACATCAAATTCTACCATATCTAACTCGATTAGGTCCACTACGGTAGATCGACTATGAGCTACTATTATGCAACCTCTATGTACTCGCTTAGCTATCACTGAGTCCCCAACAGGTGTGGACACCTTAAAAGGTTTAACCAATTCAAGTTTTATTCCAAACTTACTAGCAACCAACGGAGTAACATATGATAAGGTGGAACCTGGGTCAATCAGTGCATATACATCATATGAGAAGACTGATAATATACTTGTAACAACATCAGGTGATGATTCTTGATCCTATCGTCCCGCTAATGCATAAATGCAGTTTTGAGGACCGCTCGAGCTAGATACTCTGCCTCTGCCTCTACCATGACTCGTTGGTGCTTGTGAACCTTGCCAAGGGAGGCGTACTGATGATGACGAATTTGCTACATATCCCGCTGGCTGAGCTATGCTTGCATCACCTCTCATCGGACAATCCCTGATAATGTGGCCCGAATAACCCCAAGTATAACAAACACCCAATCCCCTGCGACACTGCACGACATGTTTCTTACCACACTGAGAACATCTTGGCAAGGGAAACCTCACCGAACTTGACTCACCCTATACTGAGAACCTGAGGCCATAAATTTCTTACCAGGCCCTGAATATATGGAACGATCAAATCTCTTACCGCCAAACTGAGGGGGCGTGCTAACCGATGGATGGGCTAGATACCTCGAGTATTTTGGTCTTTGAACACTTCTAAACTCACCAGAAGGACCCGAAGACCTCGCTCTCTTATTTTGGTCCCTATCATGCTCACGATCAGCCCTCTGCTTCTACTTACGCTCCTCTAAACCCTGAGCGTATTTCTAAATACGAGAAATATCCATGTCTGTCTGAAGTTAGACCGACATACAATTGTTAATCAAGTGTGGCTCTAACCCCATCACGAACCGGTGAACTCGATCCTCCATCTTAGATACAATAGTGGAGCATACCTAGCCAATGAATCAAACTGAAGACTGTATTCCTGAACACTTATGTTACCCTATCGAAGGGTCAAGAACCTATCAACTCTGGCCCGTCTAAGCTCTGGTGGTAGATAATGACGAAGAAAAGCCTCTGTAAGCTCCTGCCATACTGCTGGAGGTGCATCCTCACCTCTGGAAAATTCCCAAGACTCATACCAATTAACTGCAACATCTTGGAGTCTATAGGAAGCTAGCTCAACTGACTTAGTCACAGTGGCCTTCATTACCCTCAACGTCCTCTGCATTCTATCAATAAATACCCGAGGATCCTCGTTTGGATCTGCCCCCGTGAATAACAAAGGGTTTAAATTAATGAAACCATGAACCCTCGCACTAACAGACCTATCTGCATGGCCAATACCTACCTCCTGACATCGAGCCTGTGCGGCTACTAATCGAGTTAATAGCTAAATAGCATCTCTCATCTCCTGACCCGGTGCATCTGATTGGGGGGTTGAACGTACAGGGGCAGGCGCTGGAGCTGGTGCCTCTCGGAGCTCTCCTGGAGAGGGCGGGGTATGTGAAGTCTAAGATGGAATCTCACTATGAGACTCTCCCCGAACCCTGGTAACTCGTGGCGCTCGACTAGTAATCTCACCAACCACAGACTTTCCCTTCTGGGCGGCAGTAGTCTTTGGAGGCATCGCTGAAAATGTAACATATCGTTAAGAACATAAACTCTTATATTACATGATCTAAGATAAGAAGAGAGGATAACATCCTATATGTCTTGTAGCCTCCTTTTTATAATTTTGGTGCACAACACACCCATAAACAAGACTCTACTAGACACGATCTGTAAACAACCCTAGGATAGAACTCCTATGATACCACTTTTTTCACGACCAAAACTGGTTGGCCGCGACAGATGCCTGAGTCCTACCTGTTGAACACCCTTAAGCATGTGTATACTATATAAACGTGAATAACATAAATGAGGGAAACCTATTCAAAATACATATATACATATACATGCAGATTACAGTGGGCGATCTGGCAAGGCTACTATAGAAAACTATATGCCCAAAACTGGAAGCCGACAAGGCCATATACTATCCAGCTATACATAACTGTCTGTAGACTTCTAATAGAAAATACAATTGTACAAGGATAGGACTAGGCTATGTCATACCCATATATGTATACAAGCATATCATACCAAAATCAAAAGCAGCTCCGGATCAAGTGGAGCACGCCAACTCTCGCTGATCAAGGATCCTAAGTAGGGGGACTGTTAGCTTGCCTACCTGCACCTGTGGGCATGAAACGCAGGCCCCGAGAAATAGTGCGTCAGTACGAATAATGTACTGAGTATGTAAGGCATGAAAATCAGTACGTAAAAGACATATATGAAACATGGAATAAAGAATTTCGACTGTAAGTCTAAATCACTTTGTAAATCCTAAAACATTTATAATGTCATGCACGTGCGTATAATTGTAGTGTCATGCATAGGTATGAGTGTACATAACATCATCAAGCCTTTGAGGGCATCCCATCATATCATCTCGGCCATTGTGGGCAAAAATCATCAACATATACCCACTGATCAGGTGGTGGTGCGTATATAACGCTGTAACCTTTTCCATATCCCATATACATATATTATATATATACGCGTATATAACGCCTTCTGGACATGGGTCAATATAAATTAATGCAATGTATGATAGGTACGTCAATAAAAGCCTTCAAAGTGTCATAAGACCATTATGCCTTTGAGTAATATCATGAAATAAACTTTATCAACTTACGTACTTTTTGAGACCCATGAACAAGCGATAGAATAATAAGACTTATGGGAAAACAAGAATATACGCATCTCTAGCATTTCTACTAATAGAGTAATTTATGAAAGTTGTGCATTTGCTCATTTCATTCGTGTCGTATAGATCATGCCAAAGAGAAAGAAGGGATAGCCTTAACATACCTGAGTCAATTCTCTTAACAATCCTCTAACACACATTAATTGCGACAAAACACGAAACAAGTTGTGCAAAAAGCTCGAAGCAATTACGTTGCAATGCAAATAAAATCTTGGCCAAAACCTTTCCTTAAGAACTTAGCAACAATGTTGCTATGTTTGAAAGTGAATTAGCATTGCTTATGTTCTTTGGATGAAAAAGTGACTAGAATTGTAGCGAATCTATGTGCTTGGTTGAAACTTTCTTTCCTTAGATGAATATATGACTAATGACTCATCTTCCTAAGACTTAAAAATGGATCTCTTTCCTTAAATGAATAATGTGGCTCATGTTACAAGACTTGCCCACATCTCTTAAGCTTGCCACCTATATTAATGACTTAAGAGTCATGTTAAATTACAAGGTGGGGCTGCCATGTTCTTTGCTTATCTTAAAGGCTTAATTAATTATTATTATCTTGTTTAACTAATTAATCCTTCATTAATCAATAATGAACCAATTACTCACATAATTAAGAATTATCTCAAATTACTTAATATACTACTCACTTTTAATACACTTTACGTACCCTACTATCGTGGCCATGGGGTACCTTGTATAGCACTAGTCCATAAATACCGGGTATTATGGATCATATCGTATTTTATCCCAAATCAACAACCTTCAACGAAACTCATTTTCTTTAATTCTTTTACCATTTATCCTTCACGACACTTACTTATCGCTTGTTATAAATAGCATAAATACGTTAACCTCAAGACAATCTCATCCCCGAGTCTATGTTGATTAATTGAAGACAAAAATTTAACGTACGAAAACGCGAGATGTAACAGAATGAACCAGACTTAGCTTGTGAACTTTAAGTGAATCTTCTATTGCTACTATTTGAGCATAATATCATGCTTTGTTCTCCAATGGGGTTATTATGAAGGTGAGAGCTTTTATAAAGAAGTGATCATGTCATTTTTAAGAATGAGATAGGACTGTTAGCCTGAGACTCTGTTAACACTCCGTATAAATCCTAATTGAAGTTATTGATCTATATCTCTAATTGAAGCTGTTAACGTGTATCTATATTAACACTCTTTAGAAAGTATCAACTGTAGTTGTTAATATGTAATGCTGTTAATATCTTTCAGAAGTTCTACTTATATTTGTTAATCTGTACCCCTCTCAATACTCTTCAGAAGTTCAACTGAAGTTGTTAATCTATATCTTTGTTAATACTCTTTAGGAGTTTCAATTGAAATTGCTAACCTGTATGCATGCTAGAAGTTAGGAATTAGTTATAAAAAATCCTTGACTAATTTGATTAAAGGTCACTAATAAGATGTAGTCATGAATCTATTATGAGTTAGAATTATGTACCTCCTTTACTCCTAAGACATGTGATCTCAGGTGTTTGTGTTTCTAACAGAAATTAGATTATGCTCCTGTCTCTATGTGTGCTTGAAGCTGATTTCTTTTGAGTATACCTAATATGTCATGTTATTAATAGTGAATCGTACACTTAGCTTTGAAATGTGGTTACAACAATGTGAATAGTCTCTCTTGTAATCATATAGAATTCTTGTTTACCCGTAAAATAGTACAGTTGAATTTATACATGATTCCTAGGCAAGTGCATTAATTTGATCCTGATATAATAGAAGAATTAGATAAATATGCAATACTTAGCCTTGAGATATAGACAAAATAGCTGAAATAGTAGTTCTGGGAGCAGGACTTCCGGGCACAAAAACAATGAGACCAAAAGAAAGAGGATAAAACTATATTAAGCTTTGAATCGAGTGTACCGTAAGTTTGCCAGAAAATTTGTGTCCTTTACAATGACAATAGAGCTCACTATTTATAGCTACCTCTAGGGAACACGGTTCTAGGATCAAGCCCTTCTTTAATGTCAATTATGAGGGCCATTGAATACTGTGTAACTGTGGGCATGAATGTCAAATTCATTGTAACGGGCAGTGTACTTAATGCAGTAGAATATTCTTCACTTAATGCTACCAGGTGGCAGGCATTTATTTCATCTTTATGAGGACCATTATTCTCGGTAAGATACAAAATAGTTGCCTTCGATTTTAGCTATTCTCTACCTTCGGCTCCACGTGTCGCTTCCTGATGCGATCATCTAATAAAACATATTTTACCCTATATAGATAGTCCCCCTGCTTTCCGATGACATAACTTTGTGTCACCATGAAGTTGGTAGAATTATTCTTTTTGGCGGGAATTTTACTAACCCCCCCTGAAAATATTCGGACAGCTGATTAGACACACGTCTCTTCATATTTAATGCCCCGAACACACGTCATCCCACGATTCAGCATAATGTTTTCCGGCTATCAAGGTAATTACGGCCACAAGTTTATCCGCCTAAACCTTTACTTAAACGCGTCAACCTCCTTTATTCACACCTCATTATTCTCGAACTTTCTCAAGCTCTCTTCAACTTGTATCTTGTTCTTCAACCTTTCTTTAATTTTTTTCATATGAGAAAAACTTTCCCCTTCTTCTCTAACATAATGGCTTCTTCTTCCAAAAAACTTAGTTCCTCAAAGAAAAAAAACAAAACCGATGAAGTTGCTCCTCCTACATCGAGCACCATCATTCCCAGAAGTCTTGTCACTACTAAGAATTTCGAGAGAAATTTCCTTCTGCTAACCTTCGTACATGGGCCATCAGCAGATACCCTTCTTCCATCTGTCCTTCCAGTATTCCTGCTATGAAGAAAGATTGCAATTTCCAAGATTTAGACATTATCGCTCCTGATCTGGAAAAGCATGTAAGCTTACCCAAGAAAGGTTTTACGTATTTCTATAAATATCCCTTCACTTTGGGGATGTTTGCTCTGAGTGGATAGCTTGAATACGTCATTGTGGAGTTCTGCCTCCGCTACCAGGTGTGTTTGGCACATGTGAGTCCTTCTTCCATGGTAAGTTGAACTCCTCTCGTCTTTACCTTTTCTCATAAGGAAATTGTTTGATTCTTCTCTCCTGTTGAATATCAGTCTACCACAGGGCTTAGTTGTCGTCCATGAGGAGGACATTTTAGCTGATCCCACGGATGCACCGAGGCTTCTACAGAAGGCATTTTCATAGACAGGCGTCTCCATGCTTGCTTCTGGTGCGAGTGCTTCTTCTTAGAGTCCCCGACTGGAAAACAAGCAACCGTAAAGAAGGATTTCCTCCACGGCCAGGGAAAGAATAAGAGGGCGAAGAATGCTGCCCTCGAGTCATCTCTGGAAGTCATGATGATCCCTTCACCCAAGGCGTATATAGATACCATGATGATTGACGATGATGGAGAAGCCATCAAGGATGGGGTTTCTTTATATAGAAGACGATGACTTTCCTGAACTCAACACACAGCTCAATCTGTTGAGTTAGTTAGACCAACCGAGGGCGATGCCTCGGTGCTCTGGGGGGAGTTTGAGATGGTGGAAAATCCAAACTCCTATTTTTGGATCCCAGTCGATGTGCTTGCTATTGTGGGGCTAAGTCCGGTTCCCTTCTGTCTTCGGTTGATGAGAAACCAACAACCAGCACTTCACTCGCTACAGATGCTTCTCGTCCTTTAATGCCATCAGCTTCATCTCTTTTTTCACCAACTCTTCCACCAGCAACTGCTACATCATCTCCACCGACTGCATCTGTCCGAGAAGAGGATGTTTCTCCCCAAGTCCCAGTTCATGAGAATTTGGGGCAAAATTATGCTTCCCCCTCAGAAGATCTGCAAAGGAGTAAGAGCCTAACTCTCGGTCTCTACCGAATGAAATTTGTTGTCCTGGCTGGTGGAACCCTCTAACTATCTGAAGCATTTGGCTTCACAAAAAGATTGGGAAAAGATACACGCTCTCTCGGGAGAGTGCTTGTTGAACAATGTTATGCACAACGCCGCAACGGTATACTCTTTGTTCCTTTTGTCATTTCTTCTGTCTTCGATTTAGTAGAATTTTGAGTTAGCCTTTCTTGTTTCACATGCCAACTTACTTGTTTCCGAGGGCCTCCAAAGTTTGATTCGGGAAAATGAGGAACTTACCTCCGAGCGGGATTAGCTTTTGGCCGAGTGGGACCAAACTGTTGTTCGCCTCTTAGAACTGGAAACCAAAACTACTGAGGCTGTTGTGTGGAAGGCTCGTTTGTAGTAGATCGAGCAAGAAGTAGAGACCCCTATTTAAGATATCGCCCCACTGAGGGTTCAATTTGAAGAGGCTACGACTAAATGGGTTGAAGTTCATAGTGTCATTTTTGGTGCATCCGATCGCGAGGCTGCCTACGCTGAAAGAATAAATAACTTGGAGGCAGCCTTGAACCCCAAAACTGAATAGTTTGATGCTGTCGGGGCTAAATGTGCCCGATTGGAGGAGAAGTATAAGAAAACCATTGATCGTAATAGACATTTCAGCTCTACAATTCGCGGACTTGACATTATCCTCAAGTCTATTAGATCCGCCTGGGAAATAATTTCTGCCGAGGTTAACCTACTTAAAGAAGAGCTCAAGCACCTAGCGACTTCCCTTATTGTTTAAAAAACATATGTTATGTACAACATGAGGAGAAAAACTTTGGAAGGGGCTAAATCGGGTGTCATTGACTTTGATGCCGAAATCGCTAAAGCCCGTGAGCTGGAGTCAGCTGCTAAAAGGGGTCTCCCGGCCAGGCCTGATGCTTCTGGTTCTTCAATTTCCGACTCCAAATGTTCGGGAACCGAAGAGGAATCAGAGGGCGAAGATGTTGAAGGCCAAAATGACGAGGGTCAAGATGTCGACCCGGTGGTGGATCTACCCACTTCCCATGGGGACGCGAATGCTTGTCTTCCTTCGGGTCCTGGAGATGCAACAACTTAGATTTCCATTTCTTTTCAAAACTTTTGTAGTTGTGCCGTTTTGGCACACTTAATGTGAATAAAATATCTTTTTCTCAAGTATTGCATGAGTCTGTCATATTCTTTTGTTTGATCATTTATGCAAGTTTTAATCTTTGCATTTTTTCTTGCTTGAGTGTTTTGTGCAAGTTTTACTGTTTGCGTCTTATTATGCAAGGATTTGGGTGTATTTTCCCCTGAAAGATTTTGGATTTCGAGCACAAGTTCTTCCAAAATAAACCATTTATCATGAGGGTTTTTATAAGAGAGGTCCCTCTTATGTTTAAGGTTCTATTGAAGAGGACGTCTCCTGTTCATTACGACACTAGCATTTGAAGTACTTGTTTAACTTTCAAATGACAAAATCAATTCATCGTTCAGACAAGAAACAAGATAGAAATTGTGACGACCCGACTGGTCGTTTCGAGTCCTAACGCGTCGCTCAACTGTTTGAAGTTGTGAGCATCTTCGTTTCAGGTATTATGACCCGTGGGCATGGTCAAAATTGAATTCCAGGAAGTTTAGAATTGATTTGGAAAGGAAATTCTCATTTCAGAAGCCTTGAGTTGGAGAAATCAACTAAGATTGGAATTTTGAGTAAATGATCTCCGAATGAAGGTTCCAACAGGCTCGTATGATGATTTCGGACTTGGGTGTATGTCCGGATTAGGTTTTGGATAACCTGGGAGCGTTTCGACGTATATTGTGGAAGTTATCATTTTAGAAGGATTTGATGAATTTGGGATTGAAGTGCATATCAGTGAGGTTGATGTCCATTTGGGATTCCGAGTCTGGGAAAGCTCTGTATGGTGATTCTGGAATTGGGAGCGCGATCGAAAGTGAATTTGGATGTCCGGAGGTCATTTTGGAGTCATTTGGCTAAAGATAAGAATTTGAAGGTTTTTGGGAAATCCGGACGGAAGTGGAAGTTTTGATATCAAGGTCGGAATGCGATTCCAAAAGTTAGAGCAGGTCCATAATGTTGAATATGACTTGTGCGCGAAATTTGTGGTCAATCGGATGTGATTTGATAGGTTTCAGCATCGTATATAGAAGTTTGAAATTCTAAGTTCTTAAAGAATCAGATTTGAGTGCGATTCGTGATTTTGGCGTTGTTTGATGTGATTTGAGGGCTCGAGCAAGTCCGTGTCATGTTTTGGGGAAGATTAGTATAATTGTACGGGATCCCGGGGGACTCGGGTGGATTTCGGGTGGTTATCGGATCAAAGTTGAAGTTGGAAAAGAGCTAAAGCTGTTGTCATCTGGTGTAATCGCACTTGCGAGGATTTGACCGCAAGTGCGGAGCCGCAGGTGCGGCTAAGGGCACTGCAGGTGCGAGATTTGGGGCTGAAGCTGAGGGACCGCAGGTGAAGGAGTTTGTTCGCACATGCGGAATCGCAGGTGCGAAGAGGGATCGCAGGAGCGGGAGTTGCTAGGCTGAGTCACAACCACACCTGCGATGGAGTTGGAAAAGGGCTGAAGCTGCTGTCATATGGTGTAATCGCACCTGCGAGGCTTTCACCGCAGGTGCGGCTAAGGGCACCACAAGTGCGAGATTTGGGGCTAGAGCTAAGGGACCGCAGGTGCGGGAGTTTGGTCGCACCTGCAGGATCGTAGGTACGAAGAGGGATCGCTGGAGCGAGAGTTGCTGGGCTGAGTCAGAGCCGCACCTGTGATGGAATTTTCGCAGGTGCGGAATCGCAGGAGTGGCTATTGCACCGCAGGTGCAAAAATGGCCGGAGGCAATGGGGTGTTTTTAAGAACGGATTTTGGCCATTTCTTCATTTCTCTCATTTTGGTGTGGCGATTTTGGGAGCTTCAAGAAGGGGGTTTTCAGAGAGAATCACTAGGTAAGTGAATTCTTTCCACTCCTAAATTAAATATGTGATCTTGCATGGATTTGAGCATGAAATTGGTAGGAAAATTGGGAAAACTTTGAAGAAACCTAGAATATGGAAAATTTGTTTAACCACGAATTGAGCATGAATATTTGAGTAAATTATATATTTGAGTTAGTAAGGCTATGAGTAGAATGTATCTTCGAGAATTTTGGATTTCCGGGCACGTGGGTCCGAGGGCATTTTGGTCATTTCTCCGAGCGGGGTTGGGAAAGTATATAATCTGAATTGGTTGAGAGTATTAGGATGAATTTTCATTGCTTTGTCATTTATGTGATAGTTTCGGAGCGTTGTGCGTCCGTTGGAGTCATCATAAGGGCTTGGAAGCCGGTGTTGGAATTTCGGAGCGAGGTAAGTCTCCTTTCTAACTTTTTGAGGGGGAATTGTCCCCCTAGGTGAATTAATTCAATATATTCTATTATCTTCGGGGGCTACGTATGCACGAGGTGACGGGAGTCCGTGCGTAACTACTATTATGCCATGTCCGGGTAGCCTAGGAGCCACTAGCATGCTTTATGTGTGTACCGGTAACCCTGCCTGTAGTATTAAACTGCTAACATGACCGAAAACGTAATTGAATGTTTAAAAGAAAACTAGAGTTCATATTGTTAACCTTCTAAAAAGAGAATTATTTCCGCTGTGAATATATGTGTACCTGGACTGGGTTGTATCATGGAGTATTACTAAAATGGACAAATGAGTTTCAAAAACGAAGATTTCAAAACCTATATTCATGTTTCTTTTAATAAAGACTTTACCATTTTCCTGAGAAAAAAAAATGGTCTTCTTGATAAAATACGAATTTATTATGTGGATATGTGTAACTTTGGGTGCCTGAGTCGCTTGAGTGATTCGCGAGCAGGAAGAACCTGCATTTGTGTATGTATTCTTATGATCACTGAGTCGCATGTATGATTTGCGAGCAGGCTAGCCGTATTATATTGAGAGGTGCACTTTTGGGACGGGCCGTTCGATCCTCGGCAGTGCATAGAGAGGATTATTATATTGAGAGACGAACTTTTGGTACGGGTCGTTCGATCCTCGGCAGTGCGTAGAGAGGTTGAGAGATGCACTTTTGGGATGGGCCGATCGATCCTCAACAGTGCATAGAGAGGTTGAGAGGTGCACTTTTGGTACGGGCCGTTCGATCCTCGGCAGTGCACGGGCCTGACTATCTTATGACTCCGGCCGGTGGTCTTACCCTTGTGTGCGCATGACTATTTGGTACTATTCTAACGGTATTGGCTTGACATGTATTTGGGAAAAAGGAAAGTGTACATTGTTGTTTATTCTCAGTGGTTACCTGAATTTCTGTACTTGATATGTACTCGCTGCTCACTATCTTACATGTCTATTATATTTCATCATATTCAGTCATATATTATATTGTCGGACCCTAGTAAGTGTCTAATTTGACCCTTCGTCACTACCTCTCTGAGGTTAGGCGGGCGACTTACTGAGTACACGTTGTTTTGTATTCATGCTACACTTGTTGTGCATTTTATTGCACAGGTATTTTCATAGCAATGAGGAGGATTCAGAGACTTAGGCGAGCTGTACCATCCGGAGGCGATCCACAACTGGCAGAGTCACCTTCATACTGTATTTATTCATTTTTAAATTTTTCCTTGTCCAGTTGTATTTCGGACAGGCTTTGTAATGATTGTATAATTATTAGAAATTGCTCATGTACTTGTGCCACCGGGTTCTGGGATATGTATTGCGATATAATTGCTTAAGTGTGATCTTTTAAACCATTGTTTTTAATTAACAGACTTTTATTTGATTATTATGTAATGAAGTGAAAGGAAGTGTTTTCATAAATGTTTTTAAACGGAAAATTATTTCGATTAGTTAATGTTTTGGCTTGCCTGACCTTCTGTCCGGCGCCATCACGACCTTAGGGATTTTGGGTCGTGACAAAAATAAAAGGACTTTTCTTTATCCCTTCCATTTTCAATGAGTACATAAGCATTCGTTATACTAAAAATAAATTTCCATTCCTCGTGGCTAACTTGTACAACTTGTTTCTACGGGGCTGGTCGCGCGGTTCCCCGTCCCGATGATACGATTATGTTTCTGATTTTTGTTTTTCGGTTAACGTGGAAGTCATTGTTGTTGAATCCTCATATCATTCCCCCTAGTGTTCGAATGCGAATAATGCGGGTTGGAACACTAGAAGTTTTGCACCTTAGAGGATTCCACTAATGAATAGCTAGATAATCTTCAGTTTAGTAATAAACTTCACTTCCTCTTAGGAATTTATGATATCGAGCCTAAGACTATCCAACAATCCCCTAGTGGTTTGCACTTGTGAATGGTTGGGTAACCTTTGTTCGGTGAAAAGTTAGCTTCCCGGTAGGAATTTTGCTATCAAGCAAAAGATTATCTAACTGCTATGGAGTGGTTATTTTCTTGCGTGCCTTTCCATTAAAAGGTCTTATTGCTGTTGTTGAAACCTTCTTTGTAGTATGATTTATGTTATTGCTTCGTTAAAAACCTTGCCAGCAAAACCCAATTGGGACAAAAACTGGATGAAGGGAAAAGAAGTGCAGCACATACTTGCAGTACAAGTGATGATCTTTAACAATAATATCTCTTGAGATGTGCCACGTTCTAGTTGCTTGGAAACTTTTCTCCATCTTGGTTCTCCAATTCGTATGAACATTTCCCGGTGATAGCTGAAACCCGATAGGGGCCTTCCCATGTAGGACCTAACTTCTCTGTGTTGAGTTCACGAGTGTTTTGAGTTACTTTCCTTTGAACCATGTCTCCCACTTTGAAATAATGGAGATTTTCTCTTTGACTATAATATCTTTCTATTCTCTACTTTCGAGTTGCCATCCTTATATGCACCAAGTCCCTGCGTTCATCGAGTAGCTCCAACTTGACTATTATTGCTTCATCGTTCGCCTATTCATTTTCCTGGAAATACCTCAAGGTTCCCATACTTCCACTGGGATCAGGGCTTCTGATACATATACAAGTAGAAAGGAGTCTCTCCTATGCTAGATTTGGCCATTGTTCGATATACCCATAGTACTCCAGGCAATTCCTTGGGCAATTTACCTTTAGCTGCTTCAAATCTCTTTCTGAGATTTTGTATATTCACTTTGTTTATTGATTCGGCTTGACCATTTGTGCTCGAATGATAGGGCGAAGAGGTGATCCATTTTATTTTCAAGTATTCAAGGAACTTTGTGACCTTTGCGCCTATAAATTGTGGCCCATCATTGCAGTCTATCTATTTTGGTATTCCAAATCTACAAATTATGTTCTGCCACAAGAAATACACCACTTCTCGTTCGCCAATCTTCTAATAAGGACATGCTTCAACCCACTTAGAACAATAGTCAGTTAAAATCAAAAGAAATCTTACCTTACTAAGGGTCGGTGATTGTGGTCCAGCGATATCCATCCCCCACTTCATGAACGACAATGGAGACAGAACAAAGTGCAATGGTTCTGCTGGTTTGTGCACCAGTGGTGCGTAGCACCAACTTTAGTACTAAGGAGTTTGCGCTCAAATGATTTCCAAATATCCATTCGTGGACTTCTCGCATAACATAATTAGCTTCGAAAGCTCCCATGCATCAGGCCAGCGGGCCTTGGAACTATTTCCTAAACAGTTGTCCTCATTTGAAGCTATATCACACTGCTTTAGCGCGTAGTGTCTGGAATGCCTTGGGGTCCTCAGGAAACTTCCCGTGCTCAAGATAATCAATGAGCTCATTCCTCCAGTCCTAGACCAAATTAGTCGTATTTACCTCGTAGTAGTTATCTACGTCCAAAACCAAGTGCATGAGTTGTAATACCATACCGGGATCCGATCCCTTCATTTCTGTCGATGAGCCAAGGTTAGTTAATGTGTCTGCTTCTGTATTTTCTTTCGTCGGGATGTGCCTAATTGACCACTCCCGTAATCGAGCAAGCAGTGCCTGATCCTTCACTACGTATTGTTGTATGCACTCCTCTTTGGCTTTGAAGATCCTGTAGATCTAATTTACCACTAGCTAGGAGTCGCATTTTATTTCTATGACCTCGGAATCTAGTCCCCCGACTAATTTGAGTCCAACAATCTAAGCTCCATACTCTGCTTCATTGTTAGTCAAAGTAGCCGTTCTTATGGCATGCCTTAGGGTTTCTCCTGAAGGCGTGATTAATACTATGCCAAGCCCGGACCCTTTTATAGTGGAAGCTCCGTCCATAAAGAGGGTCCAAACTCTTGATGTCGATTCTAACACCATCACTCCTTCATTGGTTCTAGAGGCAGTAATCTCGGACTGAATAGGCCACAAAGTCAGCCAAGACTTGTGAATTAATCGCAGTCCTAGGTTTATATTCTATGTCGAATTCACCCATTTCAACGGCCCATTTGGTCAACCTATCCGAGCGTTCAGGTTTAAGAAGGATATTTCATAGGGGAAAGGTGGTCACCACTACTATCGGGTGACATTGGAATTATAGCCTTAGCTTTTGAGCGGTGACTACAAGAGCTAAGACCTGTTTCTTTAAATGCGGGTAGCGAGTTTCTGCTCCCGTTAAAATTCTACAAATGTAAGAAATGGGAGATTGCGTACCTTCATCCTCACGGACTAAAATAATTGCTAATCACTACTTCTGAGATTTCTAGGTAGATTAATAATTTCTCGCCTTCTTTCGGCTTTGATAGTAACAGGGGGCTTGATAAGTACCTTTTCAAATCCCTCAAATCCTGCTGGCATTCCATAGTCCATTTGAAGTTGTTCTTCTTTTTTGAGTAGTGCGAAGAAACACTGCCATTTCTCTGATGATCGGAAAGTGAACCTGCTCAAAGCGGCTAATCCTGTGAGCCATTGAACTTCTTTTACGCTTGATAGTTGGTCCGAGATGTCTTCAATGGATTTGATTTTATCGTGTTTACCTCAATACCCCTTTGTGACACCAGAAATCCTAGGAACCTGCTGAAGCTGACCCCAAACGCGCACTTCTCGGGGTTAAGCTTCACGTTATACTTCCTTAGGATGTCAAAAGTTTCTTGCAAGTGCTTAAGATGGTCACATGTGTTCAAAGACTTAACAAGCATATCGTTTATATAAACTTCCATGGTTTTCCCTATCAATTTTTCAAACATCTTGTTTACGAGCCGCTCATAAGTGGCTCCAGTGTTCTTTAGCCCGAAGGGCATCGCAGTATAGCAATATATGCCAAAATTTTTTATGAATGAAGTTTCTCCCCGGTCCTCCGGGTTCATCTTCTGTGGGGAATGTACATAGTTCTATGGTGTGGTATCACTGTTGTCACTCCCCGAACCTGGGAGGCGAGACCGGCACCCGGTGGCTCACCTATCCTTGCGTACCAACTTGCGACTAAGGAATTTGAACATATAATGTCATTGTTTGTCCATGGGCCACATTGCAAGACTATTTTCCAAGAAAAATATAAAACTGAATGGAAACCAACGCTGACTAAACATCAATATAAAGTTGGGCCGCCAGGGCCGTAATAACTACTACAGCTGACAAACCAACAAAATATACATACAAGGCCTACAAGCCCAATATACTTCACTAACTGACAGGTTATGTCTAAAAGCCTCTACTGATGAATGTACAGTGATCGGAACAGGGCCCCGACCTACCCATGACCTATATACACATATATAAAAGATGTATACAAAATGCTAGATCCGGAAACTTCGAAGGACGTGGAGCTTATCGATAAAGGTGAACTCAGGCAACACCTAATGAGGAGGTCTACCCGTCTGTCTGTCTGAACCTACACGGATGAAATGCAGCATCCCCAGAAAAAGGGACGTAGGTACAAAATAATGTACCGAGTATGTAAGGCAATAAAATTTTGGAAAGATGAAACTGAACTGATAATATAATAACTGAAAATAACTGGGAGTGAAAGATAATCTAAAGATATGCTTACCTGCTGAAGTTAACTCAACTCTCTTAATATAGTAAGTATAATAGTTGTCCGGCCTTATAGGGCTCGGTATATATAACTGCTCTGCCGCAGTAGGCTCGCTCCTAGACGCTCGACCATACTAGGCTCTATATCTCGGCCATTGTGGGCTCGCTCAAAGGCGCTCGGCCATAGTAGGCTCGGTATATAACTTACCATCTGATATAAGGTTGCCCAATAGGGGCCTGCTCACCGATTATATCTCGATGGTGGTGAAAATACTGTAATACTGTATATATATAGAGCTTTTGCTCTCTTGACTGGAAAAAGACAATACTAAATTGAATATAAAGTCCCGATAAGGGAGAATACTGTAACTTATGAGACTGGGATAATGTAAATAAATTAGGGAGTATGAACTTCTCTTTGTGCCTCGTTATTAAACACATGTAGTAACGAGATCATGCCAAAATGAAGGAAAGGCATAGCCTTAACATACCTAGAGTAGGGAAAAACTCCATATGATATTCTTGGGAAAGATTACACTGTATTCCCTTATAATTGCCAAATCTTACGTTCTGATATATGACTCTTAAGAAAGGATATGTGACTCTTTCTTGAGAATGGTTATGTGACTCTTTCTTAAGAATGAATATGTTAAGAATGGATATGTGATTCTTTCTTAAGAATGAATATGTTAAGAATGGATATGTGACTCGTGTTTTTAAGAATTCCAAATCCCACATCTCTAATATTGTCACATAATGTAATGACTTAAGAGTCACAATTTATGGGGTGGCTTAATGCCACGTGGGGGAGCGTTAAATCTTATCCAACTCTTTAAGTAATTACCCAATAATTCCTTAGTTAACTAAGCAATCTCCCATTATCCAATAATTAATCAATTACCCACACAATTAAGAATTACCTCAACTTACTTAAAATTCTACTCACTTATAACCTCAAAAATAATCTCATCCCCGAATCTACGTCGATTAACGTACGGTGAAACTTTAACGTATGAAAACGCGAGATGTAACATCTTTCCCTCTTAGAAACATTCGTCCTCGAATGTTTATTCTTAGAGAGTTTGGGAAAATTTTTTCTAGAGTCTCCTCCATGCACTAGACTAAAACCAACCTGTACGAAGTCAAAAAACATACTATACATGCCACACATGGCCAATGTCTATAAATAGCAACACTTGGCTTCACACAGCTGTCCATTATAAATTCTGAAAGTCAACAGTAAGAGCCTACCTGATGACTTACTGGCCTGAATAGAGCTATGCTGAGGTATCTCTCCTTGAGCCATATCTTCAGTTTGAAATAGGTGGGGGTATTTAGACTTCATTTCTTCCTCCGTTTCCCACATCATCTCTTCCATATTCTTGCTTCTCTATAAAATCTTCACGGAGGCTACCTCCTTATTCTGTATCTTGCGGATTTGTCGGTCTAGGATGGCAACCAGAATTTCCTCGTATGACAAGTCCTCCGTAATCTGTACATCATCCGTGGGCACCACTCCAGTAGGATCACCAATGCACTTTCGTAACATAGATACGTGAAAAACCGGATGGACAAACTCCAATTCCGACGGAAATTCTAACTTATAAGCTACTTGGACCACTCTTCGAATAATCCTATAAGGACTAATGTACCGTGGGTTAAGCTTGCCTTTCTTTCCAAACCTCATCAAGCCCTTCATAAGCGATACCTTTAAGAAAACCCAGTCATTAACCCTAAACTCTAAGTCTCGTTGCCGCACGTCAGAATATGACTTCTGACGACTCTAGGCTGTCAACAGTCACACCCGGATAAGCTTTAATTTCTCTACAGCCTGGTGAACCAGGTCTGGCCAATGTAGCTCAAATTCTCTAACATCAAACCACCCTATAGGATATCTACACTTACGCCCATACAAAGCCTCGTACGAAGTCGATACTGGAGTGGTAATTGTTATTATATGCAATCTCGATAAGAGGTAAATATTCATCCCAACTTCTTTTAAAGTCCAACACTCATGCTCATAACATATCCTCGAGCGTCTGAATTGTGTGCTCGGCTTGTCCATCAGTCTGTGGATAAAAAGTTGTGCTGAGATTCACTTGAGTCCCTAGACCTCTCTAAAATGACCTCCAAAAATATGTTGTAAACTGGGATCCACAGTTAGATATAATAGATATTGGTACTCCGTGTAGCCGGACTATCTCCTTAATATATAACTTTGCATAGTCTTCTGCTGTATATGTAGATCTGACCGGTAGGAAATGAGATAATTTTGTGAGCCTATCGATTATCACCCATATGGAATCGAATTTACGATGAGAATGAGGTAAACCCGTGATAAAGTCCATGTTTATCGCCTCCCATTTCCACGTCGGGATCTCTATAGTCTACATTAGCCCTCCGGGCTTCTAGTGCTCTACCTTCACCTGCTGGTAACTAGGACATTGAGCGATAAACTAAGCAATGTTCTTCTTCATATCATTCCACCAGTACACATCCTTAATATCATGATACATCTTCGTCGACCCAGGATGAATGGAGTACCACAAATAATATACCTCTGACATAATCCTATCTTGTAGCCCTGCCACATCTGGAACACACAAACGACCCCTGTATCTAAGAACCCCATCTCCCTTGAGCTCTAACAACGGCTTCTTGTGTTGTGGAACTCGCTTTCTCAACTAGACCAACTCTGGGTCCTCCTACTGCCTCTCTTTTACTTCAGCTATGAGGGATGATTTTGCAGTATTTTGTTGTACAAGTCCAGCATTGCTAGAGTCTACTAACCGAACCCCCAAACAATCCAATTGATGAATCTCTCTAGTTAATTGTCTTTTCTCGGCCTCTAAATTTTCTAAGCTACCCATAGATCGGCGACTTAAGGCATCTTCTACCACATTAGCTTTGCCTGGATGGTAGAGAATGTTAACATCATAATCTTTCAATAATTCAAGCCATCGCCTCTGTCGCAAATTCAACTCTTTTTGCTTGAAGATATATTGCAAGCTTTTATGATTAGTAAATACATCAACATGAACGCCATATAAATAATGCCGCCATATCTTAAGTACATGGACAACTGCAGCTAACTCGAGGTCGTGGGTCGGATAATTCCACTCGTGATTCCTTAACTTCCTTGAAGCATACAGAATTATCCTCCCATGTTGCATCAGGACACATCCTAACCCGACACCTGAAGCATCACAATACATGACATAACCATCTGGACCCTCTGGAAGTGTTAAAAATGGCGCCGAGGTCAACATGTTCTTAAGCTCTTAGAAACACTGCTCGCAAGTCTTTGTCCACTGAAACTTGGTTGCTTTCTACGTCAACTTCGTTAATGGTGCTGAAAAGGAAGAAAAACCCTCTACGTACCTCTGGTAATATCCTGCTAAGCCTAGAAAGTTACGAACCTCTGTCGGAGTGGTAGGTCTACGCTAGGATTTCACAACCTCAATCTTTTGAGTGTCTACCTTTATACCTCAATCGAATACAATGTGCTCCAAGAATGCTACATACTTCAACCAAAACTCATATTTGGAAAACTTAGCATACAATATACTATCACGGATGGTTTGGAGTACCACTCGCAGGTGGTCCGCATGCTCATCCTCCGAACATGAATAAACCAAAATATCATCAATAAATATGATCACGAATAGATCGAAAAATGGATGGAATAGGCTATTCATCAAGTCCATAAATACGGCAGGTGAATTCGTCAACTCGAAGGACATGACAAGGAACTCGAAGTGGCCATATCGGGTCTCGAAGGCTGTCTTGGGAATATCTTTCTCCCAAACTCTGACCTGGTGGTACCCCAAACTCATATCTATCTTTGAAAAGTATCTAGCTCCATGCAACTAATCAATCAAGTCATCTATCCTTGGAAAGGGATGTTTATTCTTAATAGTTACCTTGTTCAGCTGCCTATAATCGATACACATCCTTAGCGAGCCATCGTTCTTCCGTACAAACAGTACCGGTGCACCCCAAGGTGAGGTACTGGGCCTGATGAAACCTTTCTCCAGCAAATCTTTTAACTGATCCTTCAACTCCTTCAATTCAGCAGGTGCCATTATACAGAGGGATGGATATTGGTTGAGTTCTCGAAATAAAATCAATACTAAACTCAATCTCTCACTTTGGAAAAATACCTGGAAGTTCATCTGGAAATACATCTGCGTACTCTTTGACTACTGGAATAGACTGAAGTGTAGGTATCTCGGCATCTACATCTCTAACACGTACAATATGATAAATACACCCTTTTGCAATCATTTTCCTCGCTTACAGATAGGAAATAAACTTACCTCTGGGTGTCGCTATATTATCTACTCATTCAAGGACTGGCTCACCCGGAAAATAAAATCTGGTTGTGTTTGCTCGACAATGAACTGTGGCATAGCAAGTTGCCAACCAGTCCATGCCCTTGATAGCATCAAAATCCAACATCTCTAGCTCAACTAGGTCGGCTGAGGTGTAACGATCACAAACTATCACCGTACAACCTCGGTAAACCCATCTAGCAATAATCGATTCCCCGACCGGTGTAGATACCACAAAAGGATCACTTAGTATTTCAGGCACTATACCAAACTTCCCCGTGACAAATGGGGTAATACACGATAAAGTAAATCCTGGGTCTATCAAGGCATAAGCATGGTGAGAGAAAATGGTCAACATACTTGTCACAACGTCTGGTGAAGACTCGTGGTCCTGTCGACCTGCCAAGGCATAACTACGATTCTGGTTACTACCTAAACTGGAACCTCTACCTCTTTCTCGACCTCTACCAGCCGAATACTGAGACTCGCGCCCTGAAGGATGCACAGACATAGATGATCCTGTTGCTGAATTTGCTGGTTGTTCCATACCCCCAGAATCTCTATTTGGGAAATCTCGCATCATATGCCTCGGACGTCCACATGTATAACAAGCATCGGAACCGGCTTGGCATAGGCTCAAGTGTCCTCTACCACAGATTTCACACCGCAGCAGAAATGACCATATCTGCCCTGAACCTCGATATCGCTGCAAACCCGACGTCTGTGAGCTCTCACCTGGTCCTGACTAAGTATATTAGTCATACCTGTAACCCTGTAACTGAAGTGGCAGAGGCCTAGGTTGCCGTTCGATGTACTGAGGCCTATAACTACCCTGAGATTGCTCCTGAGACCTGGCAAATCTCATCCTCTTATGCTGTCCTGACTCAGTCCTCTTTGTACCCTACTGTCGACGCCTACCCCTTTCTATATTCTAGGTGAATGCCTGAATCCAGGAGATATCCGTACTATCTTGCAATTTAGCGGTGGCATATGCCTCGATCAAATTTGGGGTCAACCCTACTATAAACATGTGAATCTTGTCCCGCATAGTAGCGACTATAGATGGTGCATATCTGGCTAATGAGTCAAAATGGAGACTATACTCTTGAACACTCATATTTCCATGCTTGAGGGCTAGAAACTGATCGACTCGAGCCTGATGGATCTCCCGCGGTAAGTACTGGCCAAGGAAGACATACGAAAGATTCTCCAAAATAGCTGGAGGTGCATCACGTCCCCTGGACCTCTCCCATCCCTCGTATCAAAGGATGGCTATATCTCAGAGTCGAAGAGCTGATAGCTCAACTGCCTCTTTCTCCGTGGCATGCATAACCAGAAAGATCCTGTGAAGCTGATATATGAAATCCCGTGGGTCCTCCCTCTGATCTGTCCCCGTGAACTCTGAGGGACTCAAAGCTATAAACTCTCGGACCCTTGAACTCCTAGCCCCTCAGAAGATCCTGCACTAGTGGGTGCCCTAGCCTGTTGCTGGGTAGCTACCAACTATGTCAACAAATTTACCACACTCCTCAAGTCCTGATCTAATGGAAGCGGAGAGGGAAATGGATGTGCGGTCTCCCTAGGAATCTCCTCAGGTGGTGGAGGAGCTGGTAAAGGCTGAGTAGGGGTCTCTCTTTAGGCCTCCGATTGGGCCCCATCTACTGGGGGTACCCTGCTAGTCCCCTCACCTACTGGTGTATCTCTCATCTGGCTAGCCATATTCTTCCTAGTCACCGTCATCTGTGCATACAGACGCCAACACATAAGTTTAATTCAAATTTCCTATAGCTCAGTTCTACAACACGATTTAGATTTGAAAGAAGGGTAACCAATTCCTAAATTCCTTGTAGTCGCCTACTTATATAATGTGGTTCATAACACATCTATAGAAAAGACCCTACTAAAGATATCTTGTAGACTCCTTAGGACAGAACTGCTCTAATACCACTTTCGTCATGCCCCGAACATGGGAGGCGAGACCGGCACCCAATGCCTCACCTATCCTTGCGTAACAACTTGCGACTAAGGGAATCTGAACATATAATGTCATACTTTTTCCATGGGACACATTGCAAGACAATTTGCCAAGAAAAATATAAATTGAATGGAAACCAACGCTGATTAAACATCAATATAAAGTTGGGCCGGCAGGGCCGTAATAACCACTACAGCTGACAAACCAACAAAATATACATACAAGGCCTACAAGCCCAATATACTGCACTAACTGACAGGTTATGTCTACAAGCCTCTACTGATGGATGTACTGTGATCAGAACAGGGCCCTGACCTACCCATAACCTGTATACACATATATACAAGATGTATACAAAATGCTAGACCCGGAAAATCTGAAGGACGTGGAGCTTATCGATAAAGCTGAACTCGGGAAACACCTAATGGGGAGGTCTACCCGTCTGTCTGTCTGAACCTGCACGGATGAAATGCAACGTCCCTAAAAAAAGGGACGTCGGTACAAAATAATGTACCGAGTATGTAAGGTAATAAAACTTTGGAAAGCTGAAACTGAATTGATAATATAATAACTGAAAATAACTGGGAGTCAAAGATAATCTAAGGATATGCTTAACTGCTGATACTAACTCAACTCTATTAATATAGTAAGTTTTAGCCCCTCACTTAGGGAGATCGGCAAGGACAACAAGAGTGTTATCATGAGGCAGCAAGAGTGTTGCAAGCAAAGGTGCATAAGCAGCACTAAAGCTAAAAAGGGAAACGGGCAAGCGATGGCTAAGGCGTAGACGGAGGCGAGGTAGCTTAGCAAGGGCTTGATGGTGAGTTGCGGGCAAAGGGTTACACTTGATCATGGCATAGACATCAAGGAATGAGTCAGTGATTCCAAGGAAAAGAAAAAACGATGAGTCAAAGGCAAGTCAAAGTGCAACGGAAAGGCAATGTGCGGGCAGATTTGGCATCGCATCGAGTTGCGGCAAAACGGGCCAAGTTCGTGGGCAATGGAATGGAAAATTGTGGCTACAATGCAGCTGGATACAAGGGAATTGAAGCTTGGCTAAGGCCAAGGCACGAAAATGGGGCAGCAAGCTCGAATGGACCAAGTCAACGGCGGTCACCGGCACATGCTGTGCACATGGGCAGCCGTTGGGAAGTTGCTGAAATGAGGGCAGCAACCTTGCACGTTTTTGGGGCCATGATCCCACTATTCTTTAGCATGATTTACATGATCCTAGTAGTTGGGGACTTGTCAACTACACTAGGCTAAAGTAGGGTAGTGGGCAAGTGTATAGGCCTAAATGTAGGGAAAGTGGGCTGTCCCATGATGTTATAAATGGGAAGCCTTGCTTACACTTTGAGTAAGAGAGAAAAACGTGTATGAGTTACACTTTGAGTTAGGCAAGAGTCCTAAGTCTTGTTTTCAAGAGTGAAAACGTTTAAGGCTAAGAGTAGTCTTTGTGAGGGTCAAGGGTGATCTTCTTTGTACACGGATGTACCCGAGTTTGAGTTTCTTTGTATGCTCGAGTTAAATACAAAGTTGGGAAAGATTTTTCCTGTATATTGTGCCTTATGTTATAATCTAAATTATGTTGCCTTACTTATTTGTGTGTGCCTAAAATTAGTCCAAATACTTACTATGTTGAAGCTGCCTAAAATTAACTAAGTCCAAAGTTGCTGGAATTTTGTCCGAGTGTTGGAGCAGGCTGAAGTCAAGTGCGAGACTTGGCTGCCGTGCAGGCTGTTTTTGGAGAGACTAAAAATGGGCCTGTGACAACTGGTATCAGAGCGGAGTAGGTTCGTGACGGAGACACGACGGGCAGTGGTAGATTTCGTGGTCTTGTTTGAGAAAATGGTCGATGGTAACAACGAACTGAGGGAAAGGCTAACGAAACTGGAGGCATTGGTTGGAAATGTTTCGGAAGGTGAAGAAGAGCAAACTCTCGTGACAAGGCTTTCCTACCTTGAGGCAGAATTGGCAAAAATAAGTCAAGAGAATGCAGATCTAAGGAGCAAGGCAGTAGTGTTGCGACATGCTGTGGCGAGGATGCTCCTCAACGTGGTGCTATCCGTCTCAAAGTAAGGATCCCGGAACCTAAGGCATTTGGTGGTGCAAGGATGCACGTGAATTGGAGAATTTTCTTTGGGATATGGAGCAGTACTTTCATGCTATTCATGTGCAAGATAAGGCGGAGAAAGTAACCTTTACTAGCATGTATTTGAGTGACGATGCGAAGTTGTGGTGGCGCACTCGTGTGGCTGAAGATGAAAGTTTGGGCAGACCAAAGATTGAGTCGTGGGAGAAGCTTAAAAAGGAATTGAAGGATAAATTTCTTCCTAGCAATAAGTCTTGGATTGCTAGGGACAAACTGAAAAAGTTGAGGCAACCCGGATCAGTTAGAGCATATGTCAAAGAATTCACTTCTTTTATGTTGAGAATTAGTAACATGTCGGAAGAAGACAAGTTATACAACTTCATGAGTGGGCTACAACAATGGGCACAACTTGAGTTGCGAAGGCAGAATATTCAAAAGCTCGCAAGTGTCGTGGATGTGGCGGATGCATTGGGTGATTTTCACTTGGGAGAGGAGACTTCTGCTTCAAAGTCTACCGAGGGAAGGAAATACAAGCCAAAGGAGTGGAAGAAATGTGAAAATAACAATGCTAATGAAGACAAGGTGAAGGGAAAGTAAGAGGCTGGAACTTCAAAATGCAAAGAGCAGGGCAGAAAATTTGGGGGCTGTTACATATGTGATGGTCCGCATCGAGCAAGAGACTGCCCAAAGAAGGCAGTGTTGAATGCTATGATTGTCGTGGATAAGAGGGCCGCATTAGAGGCAATGAGCAGCGACAACAAAGTGGTTGGAATTAATGCAATTGTGGTTGAGGAGAAGGGGGGTCAAGGGGAATTGCTTGTCAACCCCTTAGGACTCATAAATTGAGCTATCCTCGACGAGGACGTCGAGTTTCAAAGGGTGCGGGTGGTTTGTTAGCCCCTCACTTAGGGATCTCAGCAAGGACAACAAGAGTGTTTTCATGAGGCAGAAAGAGTGCTGCAAGCAAAGGTGCATGAACAGCACCAAAGCTAAAAAGAGAAACGGGCAAGCGATGGCTAAGGCGTCGACGGAGGCGAGGCAGCTTGGCAAGGGCTTCATAGTGAGTTGCGGACCAAGGGTGACACTTGATCATGGTATAGTCATGAATTAATGAGGTAGTTATGCCAAGGAAAAGCAAAAACAATGAGGCAAAGGCAAGCTAAAGTGCAACGGAAAGACAATGTGCAGGCAGATTTGGCATAGCATCGAGTTGCGGAAAAACGGGCCAAGTTTGTGGGCAATGGGATGGCCAATTGTGGCTAAGATGAAGCTGGATACAAGGGAATTGAAGCTTGTCTAAGTACAAGGCACGAAAATGGGGCAGCAAGCTCGAATGGACCAAGTCAATGGCGATTACCGGCACATGTTGTGCACATGGGCAGCCGTTGAAAAGTTGCTGAAATGAGGGAAGCAACCTTGCACTTTTTTGGGGCCATGATCCCACTATTCTTTAGCATGATTTACATGATCCTACTAGTTGGAGAGTTGTCAACTACACTAGGTTAAAGTAGTGGGGTAGTGGGAAAGTGTATAGGCCTAAGAGTGGGGAAAGTGGGTTGTCCCATGATGCTATAAATGGGCAGCCTAGCTTACACTTTGAGTAAGAGAGAAAAATGTGTAGGAGTTACACTTTGAGTTAGGAAAGAGTCCTAAGTCTTGTTTGAAAGAGTGAAAGCGTTTAAGGCTAAGAGTAGTCTTTGTGAGGGTCAAAAGTGATCTTCTTTGTACACGGATGTACCCGAGTTTGAGTTTCTTTATATGCTCGAGTTAAATACAAAGTTGGGAAAATTTTTTCCTGTATATTGTGCCTTGTGTTCTACTCTAAATTCTATTGCCTTACTTATTTTCGTGTGCCTAAAGTCAGTCCAAATACTTACTACGTTGAAGCTGCCTAAAATTAACTAAGTCAAAAGTTGCTGGAATTTTGGCCGAGTGTTGGAGCAGGTTGAAGTCAAGTGCGAGACTTCGCTGCCGCACAGACTATATTTGGAGAGACTATAAACGGGCTTGTGACAACTGGTATCAGAGCTGAGCAGGTTCGTGATGGAGACATGACGGGTTGTGGCAGATTTTGTGGTCTTATTTGAGAATATGGCCGGTGGTAACAACGAACTGCGGGAAAGGCTAACGAAACTGGAGGCATTGGTTGGAAATGTCCCGGAAGTCGAAGAAGTGCAAGCTCTCGTGACAAGGCTTTCCTACCTTGAGGCAGAATTGGCAAAGCTAAGTCAAGAGAATGCAGATCTAAGGAGCGAGGCAGTGGTGCTGCGACGTGTTGTGGGCGAGGATGCTCCTCAACGTGGTGCTGACCATCTCAAAGTAAGGATCCCGGAACCTAAGACATTTGGTGGTGTAAGGAGTACACGTGAATTGGAGAATTTTCTTTGGGTTATGGAACAGTACTTTCATGCTATTCATGTGCAAGATGAGGCGGAGAAAGTAACCTTGACTAGCATGTATTATAGTGACGATGCGAAGTTGTGGTGGCGCACTCGTGTGGATGAAGATGAAAGTTTGGGAAAACCAAAGATTGAGTCGTGGGAGCAGCTTAAAGAGGAATTGAAGGATCAATTTCTTCCTAGCAATATGTCTTGGATTGCTAGGGACAAACTGAAAAAGTTGAGGAAAACCGGATTAGTTAGAGCATATGTCAAAGAATTCACTTCTTTGATGCTGAGCATTAGTAACATATCGGAAGAAGACAAGTTACACAACTTCATGAGTGGGCTGCAACAATGGGCACAACTTGAGTTGCGAAGGCAGAATATTCAAAACCTCGCAAGTGTCGTGGTTGCGGTGGATGCATTGGGTGATTTTCACTTAGGAGAGGAGACTTCTGCTTCAAATTCTACCGAGGGAAGGAAAGACAAGCCAACGAAGTGGAAGAAATGTGAAAATAACAATGCTAATGAAGACAGGGGGAAGAGAAAGCAAGAGGCTGGAACTTCAAAATGCAAAGAGCTGGGCAGAAAATTTGGGGGTTGTTACATATGTGATAGTCTGCATCGAGCAAGAGACTGCCCAAAGAAGGCAGTGTTGAATGCTATGCCTGCCGTGGATTAGAGGGCTGCATTAGAGGCAATGACCAACGACAACAAAGTGGCTGGAATTAATGCAATTGTGGCTGAGGAGAAAGGGGGTCAAGGGGCGTTGCTTGTCAACCCCTTAGGACTCATAAATTGAGCTATTCGAGTTTCAAAGGGTGCGAGTGGTTTGTTAGTCCCTCACTTAGGGATCTCGGCAAGGACAACAAGATTGTTGTCATGAGGCAGCAAGAGTGTTGCAAGTAAAGGTGCATGAGCAGCACCAAATCTAAAAAGGGAAACAGGCAAGCGATGGCTAAGGCGTCGACGGAGACGAGGCAGCTTGACAAGGGCTTGAAGATGAGTTGAGGGCCAAAGCTGACACTTGATAATGGCATGAGGCAATGAGGCCAAGTAAAAGCAAAAATGATGAGGCAAAGGCAAGCCAAAGTGCAACGGAAAGGCAATGTGCGGGAAGATTTGGCATAGCATCGAGTTGTGGCAAAACGGGCCAAGTTCGTGGGCAATGGAATGGCCAATTGTGGCTACAATTCATCTGGATACAAGGGAATTGAATATTGGCTAAGGCCAAGGCACGAAAATAGGGCAGCAAGCTCGAATGGACCAAGTCAACGGCGATTACCGGCACATGCTGTGCACATGGGCAGCAGTTGGGAAGTTGCTGAAATGAGGGCAGCAACCTTGCACGTTTTTGGGGCCATGATACCACTATTATTTAGCATGATTTACATGATCCTTTTAGTTGGGGAGTTGTCAACTACATTAGGCTAAAGTAGTGGGGTAGTGGGCAAGTGTACAAGCCTAAATGTGGGGAAAGTGGGCTGTCCCATGATGTTATAACTGGGCAGCCTTGCTTGCACTTTTAGTAAGAGAGAAAAACGTGTATGAGTTACACTTTGAGTTGGGAAAGAGTCCTAAGTATTGTTTTCAAGAGTGAAAATGTTTAAGGCTAAGAGTATTCTTTGTGAGGGTCAAGAGTGATCTTCTTTGTACATGGATGTACCCGAGTTTGAGTTTCTTTGTATGCTCGAGTTAAATACAAAGTTGGGAAAAATTTTTCCTGTATATTGTGCCTTGTGTTATACTCCAAATACTTATTATGTTGAAGCTGTCTAAAATTAACTAAGTCCAAATTTGCTGGAATTATGGCCGAGTGTTGGAGCAGGCTGAAGTCAAGTGCGAGACTTGGCTTCCCCGTAGGCTATTTTTGGAGAGACTAAACACGGGCACGTGAAAGTAAGTATAATAGATGTCCGGCCTTATAGGGCTCGGTATATATAACTGCTCTGCCGCAGTAGGCTCGCTCCTAGGCGCTCGGCCATACTAGGCTCTGTATCTCGGCCATTCTGGGCTTGCTCATAGGCGCTCGGCCATAGTAGGCTCGGTATATAACTTACCATCTGATATGAGGTTGCCCAATAGCGGCCTGCTCACCGATTATAGCTCGATGGTGGTGAAAACACTGTAATATTGTATATATATAGACCTTTTTCTCTCTTGACTGGAAAAATACAATACTCAATTGAATATAAAGTCCCGATAAGGGAGAATACTGTCACTTATGAGACTGGGATAATGTACATAAATTAGGGAGTATGAACTTCTCTTTATGCCTCGTATTAAACAAATGTAGTAACGAGATCATGCCAAAATGAAGGAACGGCTTAGCCTTAACATACCTAGAGTAGGAAAAATATTCGTATGATATTCTTGGGAAAGATTGCACTGTATTCCCTTATAATTTCCAAATCTTACGTTTTGATTTATGAATCACACTCTTAAGAAAGGATATGTTACTATTTCTTAAGAATGGTTACGTGACTCTTTCTTAAGAATGAATATGTTAAGAATGGATATGTGATTCTTTCTTAAGAATGAATATGTTAAGAATGGATATGTGACTCTTTCTTAATAGTGGATATGTGACTGAAGTTTTTAGGAATGCCAAATCCCACATCTCTAATCTTTCCACATAATGTAATGACTTAAGAGTCACAATTCATGGGTGGCTTACTGCCACGTGGGGAGGGTTAAATGTTATCCAACTCTTTAATTAATTACCCAATAATTACTTAATTAACTAGGTAATCTCCCATTACCCAATAATTAATCAATTACCCACATAATTAAGAATTACATCAACTTACATAAAATACTACTCACTTTTAACATACCTTATACACCTTACTATCATGGTCATGTAGTACCTTGTATGGCACTAGTCCATAAATACTGGGTATTATAGCTCGACCGGTATTTTATCCCAAATCGACAATCTTCAACAAAACCCATTTTCTTTGATTGTTTACCCTTTAACCTTCACAGCACTTTTCTTCTCGCCTGTTATAAGTAGCATAAATACTTATAACCTCAAAAATAATCTCATCACCGAATCTACGTCGATTAACTTACGGTGAAACTTTAATGTATGAAAACGCGAGATGTAACAACTGTGATATTGGCACCTAAACCTGTGGGGAAGAGTAATTACAATTAGTTAGGGGTATTTGGGAGTAGAGTTTAGTTCTTCTTTGAAACCCTAGGGAACTTTGAAGTGTCAGGGGTCCAAAGAGTGCCTTGGCCTTGAATGGAATTCTACCCTTAGCCTCTAATCTATTGACATTTATTACTCCCTTTAGGTTTAGTGTTTAATGACTACAAAAGGCTTCATTATGAATCACTTGGCCATCTGTGCATATTCTAAATTGCTTATTGACTGTGTAGTTTGTCTTAAACTCATACTTTGTTTATTTCATGTGTATTTATATGCATAGAGTAGCATATCGAATGAACTTCTTTCCTTTTTGAACATGTATTACAATTGGTTATGTAGAGTTATCAAAGAACTCAGGCCCAAGTCCTGTACCTGCACATTTGGGAGTATGAAGTTTGCTACTATCTGTTTTCGTTATTTGCTGGACCTGCCTCTTTTCAGGCCCAAACTAGAGTTATTACTTCTTCTCTACTGCTTTATTTATGCTTATTATTGTTACACATGTATATAACACTCACCATATTCGATTGCATGCTTTATTCTATATCTATGAATCAGGTGGATAATCTAGGCAAGCCCTAAAATTGTAGGATCAAAAGAAGTGTTAGACTTAGTCATAGATAGCAATAATTTGTTAATCATATATTGTTTCTATTATTAATCTCTACTAACCATTTTATGAAGTCTTTTGGAACCAAAATAGCTTAGCAATAGAAGATAATCTTCTATTTTCAAAAACGAGAAATGGAATCTGAATTTGTCTTTAATCAAGCTTTTCTACAAAAAAAATAAGATCAAACAACTGCCGCGACACAGTTAAAGGGGCTTCCAAATATTTCTTCAAAGTAAAAACTAGATTTGAAAACCAAGGTATATCTTAGATCCTCCTTTTACAGTACCCTTATTAGAGTTACACAAATAGCCATATTCATTTAAAGATAATTCTTTATAACTTGGCCACATCTTACAAGTTTTATAAACACAAACACTATATACCATATTAAACTCTTTAAACCATATACATACAAACATTACCCTCAAGTCTTTTACCTATATCCTTTTAAATCTACACATCCTCTTTTCAAGTATTAAGTTCTAATTTAGATATATAGTATGTTGTACCTCTAACACTAGTTAAGCAGAATATAGACAACTAATCCTTTACACCTACTCTAAGTCTTATGGATCTACCTCAGGTAAATTTTAAGAGGTGCCTAACACCTTCCCCTTAGAATAACAAGAAACCTTACCCAAAATCTCACCACTTAGCAGACTAATAATGAAATGACCTTAGCAGTTAAAAAGGTACCTAGTATTCCTTTAAATATTAGGCGGCGACTCTCTTTTATCATCAATAGGGAAACCACAAGTTGAATCTTGTTTTGACTTGTGAAAAATAGGGTGCAATAGTATTTATTGACGACATCTTGGTGTACTCTCGTAGTCGGGAAGATCATGAGCAACATATGAGGATCGTGATATAGGCCATGGGAGAGAAGAAGTTGTATGCAAAATTCCCAAAGTGTGAATTCTTTCTTGATTCAATGGCATTTTTGGTCATGTGGTTTCGAGTAGGGGGATCAAGGTGGATCCGAAGAAGATTGAAGTAGTTCAGAATTGGCCCAGAACATTGTTTCATAAAGGGTTTTTCATCCATTGCTGCACTTATGACCAAATTGGCCCAGAAGGGTGCTCCTTTCAAATGGTCTGAGGAGTGTGAGGTGAGCTTTCAAAAGCTCAAGACTGCTTTGACTACAGCCCCAGTGTTGGTATTGCCTACAGGTTCGAGGTCTTACATTGTGTATTGTGATGTGTCACGTCTTAGGCTTGGCGGGGTGTTGATGCAAGACGGTAGGGCGGTTGACTACGCGTCTCGGCAGTTGAAGGTCCATGAGAAGAATTATCCGGTCCACGACTTTTACTTGGAAGCTATTGTTCATGCATTGAAGATTTGGCGGCACTATTTATATAGTGTCCCTTGTGAGGTCTATACCGACCACCAGAGTCTTCAGCATCTGTTCGAATAAAAGGATCCTAATTTGCGGCAGCGGAGATGGTTAGAGTTGCCTAAAGGCGGAGAGCTTGGGTAGTTTAGCATATCTACCACCAACAAAGAGGCCACTAGCCCTAGATGTTCAGGCCTTAGCTAATCAGTCTGATAGATTGGATGTTTCGGAGCCTAGCCGTGTTCTTACTTGTGTAGTTTCCCAGTCTTCCTTATATGATCGCATCAGAGAGCATCAGCATGACGAACCCTATTTGCTTTTCCTTAAGGACACGGTTCAGCACGACGATGCCAAGGAGGTCTCTATTGGGGATGATGGTGTGTTGCGGATGCAAGGTCGATTATGTGTGCCCAATGTGGATGGGTTTCGTGAGATGATCCTTGAGGAGGTCCAATGTTCGCAGTACTCCATTCATTCGGGTGTCGCTAAGATATATCAGGATTTGAGGCATCACTATTGGCGGAGGAGATTGAAGAAAGACATAGTGGAGTAGGTATCTTGGTGCCTAAATTGTCCACAAGTGAAGTATGAGCATCAGAAGCTAGGCAGCTTGCTTTAGAGACTTGATATTCCCGAGTGGAAATGCGAGTGTGTTACCATGAACTTCGTTGTTGGACTCCTATGAACTCAGAAGAAATTTGACGTGGTATGGGTGATTGTAGACAGGTTGACCAAGTCGGCTCATTTCATTCCGATGGTGACTACCTATTCTTCAGAGCAGCTGGCTCAGATCTATATCTGCGAGATTGTCCGACTTCATGGAGTGCCGGTATCCATCATCTCTAACCGGGGCACGTAATTTAAATTGATTTTATGGAGAGCTGTGCATCGAGAGTTAGGCACACGGGTTGAGTTGAGCACAAAATTTCACCCCCAGATGGACGTCCAGTCCGAGCGCACTATTCAGATATTAGAGGTTTTTCTTCGTGCATGTTTAATGGATTTGAAGGGTTCTTGGGATCAGTTCTTGCCACTTGTGTAGTTTTCCTACAACAACAACTACCAATCAAGTACCTAGATGACCCTTTATGAGGCCCTATATGGGATACATTATCGTTCTCTAGTTAAATGATTTGAGCCGGGAGAGAATAAGTTATTAGGCACAGATTTGGTTCGAGATGCCTCGGAGAAGGTTAAGTTGATTCAGGATCGGCTCCGTACAACCCAGTCTAGATAGAAGAGTTATGTCGATCGGAGAGTTCGTGATATTGCATTCATGGTTGGAGAGCGAGTTTTGCTCCAGGTTTCACCCATGAAGGGTGTGATGAGGTTCGGGAAGAAGGTCAAGTTGAGTCCTGGGTATATTGGTCCTTTTGATATCTTTGAGAGTGTCGGTGAGGTGGCCTACAAGATTGCATTACCACCTAGCTTATTTCTACAGTTCATCCGGTGTTCTATGTTTCTATGCTCCGGAAGTATTATGGTGATCCATCTCATGTTTTAGATTTCAGATCAGTCCAATTGGACAAGGATTTGACTTATATTGAGGAGCCGGTGGCTATCTTGGATAGACAGGTCTGGAAGTTAAGATCAAAGAACATTGCTTCATTGAAGGTTAAATAGAGGGGTCATCCGATTAGGAGGCGACCTGGGAGACCGAGCACGACATGAAGAGTCATTATCCTCATCTATTCATCACTTCAAGTATGTCCTTATACACGTTCGAGGATGAACATTAGTTTTAAGAGGGGAAAAATGTAACAATCCGACCAGTCATTTTGTGTAATTGCGCCTCCTTTCCCCTTTTGATGCTTCACATATGCGTGTTTAAGGTTTTATGACTTACAGGGTTGATTATTTTCGTTCCAGGAAGATTTCGAGTTGATTTGGACCCTTTGATTCTTGGCTTTGAAGCTTAAGTAAGAAATGTTGACCAAACATTGAATTTTGTGAAAACAACCTCGGAACAGTATTTTGATGACTCTGATAGCTTCATATCGTGATTTTTTGAACTTGGGAATATGCCCGGAATCGAATTCGGATGTCCGTAACTGGAATTGTTTGGTTTTGCCGAAATTTGGCAATTTGAAGTTGAAAAGTTTGACCGTAGGTCGGCTTTTAGACATTGTGTCCGAAATTTGATTTGGGACTTGGAATTGGTCTGTTATGCTATTTAGAACTTGTCTGGAAAATTTGGTAATGTTTGGAGTTGATTTGGTAGGATTCGGATGCTGAGTTGCAATTATAGAAGTTCTTGAAATTTACTTTGAAATTCATGCATTTTGGTGTCCAATTCGTAGTTCTAGATATTAATTTTTTGTTTTGATTGCTTGAGCGAGTTCGTATGATGTTTTATACTTGTGTGGATATTTGTATTGAAGCCCCGAGGGCTCAGATGAGTTTCGGACATGATTCAGAATGGTTTGAACTGAAAATGAGATTGCTGGTTTGTTAGTGCTCAGTTATCGCAATTGCAATCACCAGCCTCGCAATTGTGAAGGTGATAAGGGGTGGTCAGATGTAGCGAATGCGACTTCCCCTTCGCATTTGCAAAGTCAGCAGACTTGAGGGCTGGTTCGCAATTGCGAGTAATTGGTCGCATTTGCGATAGTGGCCAGTTTCACAATTGTGAAGCCTCTGTCGCTATTGCAAACTTTGTTGAGGCTATCAGGGTTCGCAAATGCAGTCCCTGATTTGCAATTGCGAGGGTTGTCAAATGCGAACCTTGTATTGTGAATACGACATCTGCAGCTTGTCATAAGGGCGGGGAGTCAAGATTTTTAACATATTCTCTCTTTTTAGAACCCTAGAATCTGTAGGAGGCGATTTGGAGAGGGGATTTTCATCTACAAACATTGGGTAAGTGATTCTAATCAATTTCTAACTATATTTTATCAATAACTTAGATTTAACATCAAAATCATGTGAATCAAAGAGGAAAAATTGGGAGATTTGTCAAGTTTTTGAAAAATGAGAAATTGAGTTTTGAGAGTCGATTTGGACTCGGATTTTGAAACTACATATATATGGACTCGTGGGGTTATGGGTAGTCGGAATCTACTCTTGTACCCAGATTTTTACCGGCGAGCCCCGAGTTGACCTTTTTGACTTTATGAGAAAAGTATAAAGATCATAGCTTTATTTATTGTAACTATTTTCCCTTACATTGTGTGATGATATTAAATCAATTTTTGTTAGAATTGAGTCGCGAGGAGGCGAATATTAGGGGAAAAGCTTTTTCCGAGGGTTGAGTTGGCCTGTTGAGGTAAATATCTTGCCTAACTTTGTGTGGGGGAACTACCTCTTAGGACTTGGTTTGGTTGTGCTAATTGTGTTATGTGAAAGTGTCATGACATCACCCTTCGTGTTTTTACACTCGCTCACAAACATTGCACGACATCACCCTTCGTGCTTTACACTCTTCCTCACCAAACAAAGATCAATAACAATGGATATATAGATATTTAAAAAAATTAGTCTTGCTTCAATATTTAATACCGCAATATCAACCTCAACCTTGAGCCAAAACTCAACAATTACAAAATTTCAGTAAAACAGGGTAAAAGTTGCCCAACATAACAAATGGCTAAACTAAGCATGAACAATACGATTAAAGACTACAACAGTTACAAGAACAGGACTCACTCGCATGCTATGACTCGACAACAACACATAGGTTCTCGTCACCTCACCTATACATTGTACTCAACAACCAAACATGTAGAAAATAGTCAAATAAAACCTAGTCCCTCAAGCCAAAGTTAGACACGACACTTACCTCGCTCTAAAGGCCAAATTCAAAGCTCAACCACCGCTTGTCCTCTAGATTCCACCTCCAATACACCCGTATCTAGTCATAATTAACTTACTAACATTAATTATTTCTAAAGAAATCAGTTTCAATACATAATTATAGGTTTCCCAAACTTCCCCCAAAAAGTCAACAATCGACCCCGGGCCTGCTTGATCAAAACTCGAGGTCCGGACCAAAACTCATTCACCCATTCACCCCCGAGCCCGAATATGTAATTAGTTCCGGAATCCGACCCCAAATCGAGGTCTAAATTTCAAAATTTGAAAAATCCCCAGTTCTCTCAAAATCCCTAATTTCTACCATGAAAGAACAAGATTTAGGACTAGGAATTCAATGGGTGGTAATGGAAATTGAAGAAAACGAGTTAAAGAGTGCAAACCTATGATTTTGTGTTGAATTCCCTTTTCAAAAATTTCCCTAGGTCGAGTTCTAGTGATGAAATATGAAATTTGGGAAGAAGTCCCATTTTTTTCTTCTGTGTTAAACTGCAGATTTTCTCGTGCGATCAAATCGCCAAAATAACACCTAAAGATACGAATTTAGCACCAAAACATATGAAATTCTCAAGAACACCTTAAAATTCGTATTTTCTCAACCAAAGGTCTGAATCACATCAAATAAGTTCCGTTTCTCACCAAATTTCACAGATAAGGTATAAATATCATAATGGACTTGTACCGGGCTCCAGAACCAAATTACCGACCCTGATACCAACAAGATTAAACATTAACCAATTTCTTAAAACCATTATAATTTCAGTCTTTCAATTTTAATAAAAAATTCATATCTCGAGCTAGGGACCTCGGAATTTGATTCCGGGCATATGCCCAGGTCCAATATTTTACTACGGACCCATCGGGACCGTCAAAAAATGGGTACGGGTCCGTTTACTCAAAACGTTGACCGAAGTCCACTAAAATCACATTTTAAGCCCAAAAATTATTATTTCATCATCTACAACATAAAAGCTTTCCGGAATCACGCCCGGACTGCGCACGCAAATTGAGGAGGGTAAAAATAAGACTTTTAAGGCTGTAGAGCGCAAAATTAAATTCTAAAATATAAGATGACTTTTTAGGTCATCACAATCTCCACATCTAAAACAACCGTTCGTCCTCGAACGAACATAGAAAAGTACCTAAACTGGCGAATAAGTGAGGATATCTATTCCTCATGTCCAACTCGGACTCCCAAGTAGCTACCTCAACAGGCTGACCTCTTTACTTTACTCGAGTTGAATGATAACTCTTCAAACTCAACTGACGAACCTACCGATCTAGATAGCTACCCGCTCCTCCTCATAAGTAAAATCCTTGTCCAACTAGACAGAGCTGAACCTAACATTTGGGACAGGTCACCATGATACCTCTGGAGCATGGACACATGGAATACTGGATGAACTGATGATAACCCTGGAGGCAATGCAAGCGTATAAGTCACCTATCCCACTCTATCAAGAATCTCAAAAGGCACGATATACATAGGGTTCAACTTTCCCTTCTTTACAAACCTCATGACGCCCTTCATGGGTGATACCCACAGTAACACTCTCTCCTCGAACATGAATACCACATCACGAAATCTACGGGCGGCATAACTCTTCTTCCTGGACTAAGTTGTGTGAAGTCGATCCTGTATAATCTTGAACTTGTCTAAGGTCTCCTGTACTAGATCAGTACCCAACAACCAAGCCTCTCCTAGATCAAACCATGCAATTGGCGACCTGCACCATCTACCATATAATGCCTCATAAGGAGCTATCTGAATGCTCGACTGGTAGCTATTGTTGTAGGAGAACTCTGCAAGGGGTAAAAACTGATCCCACGATAATCCGAAGTCTATAACACAAGCGCGGAGCATATTCTCTAATATCTGAATAGTATTCTCGGATTGCCCGTCCGTCTGAGGATGAAATGTTGTGCTCAGCTCAACCCGCGTGCCCAACTCAGGTTGTACTGCCCTCCAGAAGTGCAAGGTGAACTGCGTACCTCGATCATAAATGATAGACATGCACACACTGAGAAGATGGACAATCTCCCAAATATAAAACTCTGCCAACCACTTTGAA
The DNA here is from genome assembly GCA_005239505.1 of Nicotiana paniculata. Lineage (NCBI taxonomy): Eukaryota > Viridiplantae > Streptophyta > Magnoliopsida > Solanales > Solanaceae > Nicotiana > Nicotiana paniculata. Next base: position 126,897 of record MDKI01144561.1, read on the forward strand.
GAATAGCTAGTTCCACAGGAATGAAGTGCGCTGACTTAGTCAGCCTATCCACAATGACCCAAAAAGCGTCGAACTTCCTCTGAGTCCGACAAAAAATTCCATGGTGATACGCTCCCACTTCTACTCAGGAATCTCCATCTGCTGAAGCAAACCACCGGGTCTCTAGTGCTCATACTTCACCTTCTGACAATTCAGGCACCGATCTGCATAAGCAGCTATATCCTTTTTTATCCTCCTCCACTAATAATGTTATCGCGGGTCCTGGTACATCTTGGCGGCGCCCGGGTGGATAGAATACCGAGAACTGTGAGCCTCTTCAAGGATCAACTAACGAAGCCCATCAACATTAGGCACACACACGCGACCCTGCATCCTCAAAACTCTGTTATCTCCAATGGTAACCTGCTTGGCTCCATCGTGCCAAACTGTGTCCATAAGGACCATCAAATAAGGGTTATCATACTACCAATCCCTGATACGCTCAAACAAGGAAGACCGAGTGACTGTGCAAGCTAGAATATGGCTGGGCTCTGAAAGATCCAACCTCACAAACTTATTGGCCAAAGTCTAAACATTTGAAGCTAGCAGCCTCTGACCGACTAGAATGAACGTGAGGCTGCCCATACTCACTTTCTTCCTACTCAACGCAACGGCCACCATATTGTCCTTCCCCAGATGATACGATATGGTGATATCATAGTCTTTCAATAGCTCCAACCATCTCATCTGCCTCAAATTGAGATCCTTCTGCTTGAATAAATACTGAAGGCTGCGATGATCCGTGAAAACCTCACATGACACGCTATAAAGATAGTACCTCCAAATCTTCAGCGCATGAACAATGGCTGCCAACTCTAAATCATGAACATGGTAATTCTTCTCATGAACCATTAACTTCGGAGACACATATGCAATCATCCTGCCCTCCTGCATCAATATTGCTATGAGCCCAACACTGGAGGCATCACAATATACCGTGTAAGATCCTGAACCTGATGGTAATAACACTGACGCTAAAGTCAAATATGTCTTGAGCTTCTGAAACCTCACCTCAGACTCGTCCGACCATCTGAATGAGGAACCCTTCTGGGTCAACCTGGTCAATGAGGCTGCTATAGATGAAATCCCCTCCACAAATTGATGGTAATAACCCACCAAACACAAGAAGCTCCTGATCTCTATGGCTGAAGTGGGTCTAGGCCAGTTCTGGACTATATCAATCTTCTTAGGATCTACCTGAATACCCTCTGCTGATACAATGTAGCCCAAGAAAGCGACTAAATCCAAACAAAACTCGCACTTCGAAAATTTAGCATAAAACTGACTATCCCTCAAAGTCTGGAGCACTATCCTGAGGTGCTGCTCATGCTCCTCCTGAATGCGGGAGTATATCAAGATGTCATCATAAACACGATCATGAAGGAATCCAAATAAGTCTTGAACACTCGATTCATCAAGTCCATGAATGCTATTGGGGCATTGGTCAACCAAAAGACATCATCAGAAACTCATAGTGCACATACCACGTAGGAAAAGCTGTCTTAGGGACATCGGCTGCCCTAGTCCTCAACTAATGGTAGACAGATCTCAAATCAATCTTCGAAAACACCTTGGCACCCTGAAGCTGATCAAATAAATCATCAATCCTCGGCAACAGATACTTGTTCTTGATGGTGACTTTGTTCAACTGAAAATAATCTATTCATATCCTCATGGACCCATCCTTCTTCTTCACGAACAAAGCTGGTGCACCCCAGGGCGAGACACTAGGTCTAGTGAAGCCCTTATCAAGCAAATCCTGTAATTTTTCCTTCAACTCTTTCAACTCTTGTGGGGCCATCCGGTATGGTGGAATAGAAATGGGCTGAGTGCTTGGAGCCAAATCAATGCAAAAGTCAACATCCCTGTCAGGTGGCATCCCAGACAGGTCTGCAGGAAATACCTCTGGAAACTCACAAACAACAAGAACAGAATCCATAGAAGGAACCTCAGCACTAGAATCACAAACATAAGCCAAGTAGGCCAAACACCCCTTCTCGACCATACACCGAGCTTTCATATAAGAAATAAACCTGCTGGTAGAATGGCCAGAAGTTCCTCTCCACTCTAATCGAGGCAACCCGCGCAAGGCTAATGTCACTATCTTGGTGTGACAATCCAAGATAGCATGATAAGGTGACAGCCAATCAATACCCAATATAACATCAAAATTCACCATATCTAAGAGCAGAAGATCTACACTGGTCTCAAGACTCACAATAGTGACTACACACGAACAATATACACGATCTATAACAATAGCATCCCCCACAGGTGTGGACACATATACAGGGGCACTCAAGGAGTCAAAAGGTACAACCAAATATGGAGCAAAATAAGATGAAACATAGGTGTAAGTAGACCCCGGATTAAATAGAACTGAAGCATCTCTACTGCAAACTGAAACAGTACCTGTAATTACAGCATTGGACGACTCGGCCTCAGGTCTAGCTGGAAAAGCATAACATCGGGCTGGGCCTCACCACCCTGAATCATATTCCTGGGATGGCCTCTAGATGGCGGGCCTCCACTTCTAACGGCCTGACCTCCACCTCTAACAATATGGCCCCTACCTCTAATTGCCTGACCCCTGCCTCTAGCTGGTTGAGCAAGCGGTGCAGCTATTGGTGCCGGAACCATAGCACGAGAACTCTGGTGTTGTGAACTGCTCAATGCATGAGGGAAAAATCTAGCAATGTTCCTCGAATCACCACAAGTATAACAAGACTTCGGCTGCTAAGACTGTTGGCCGCCAAAATGAACCTATCAACCTGAATAACCACCCTGAAAACTTTGAAGGGGAGGTGCACTAATAGGAGTTGGTGGTGCACTGTAGGCTGGCTGATCAGAGTAAGGCATATAAGGGCCACGACCACCTAGGGCACCGAGGGATGCCTGGAGTGATGAATGAAATGGACTGGGAGGATGGCCTCTAGCATAAGTACCCCCTCCTCCAGACGAGGTACCGCTAAATCCACCGGAATGACGAGGTCTCTCATCCGACCCCTGACCTCCCTGTCCGAGAACCATCTCAACTCGTCTGGCGACATTCGTTGCATCGTGGAAAGAAATTTTACTCCCAATCTCCTTAGCCATCTGCAATCTAATAAGCTGAGAAAGACCCTCAATAAACCTCCTCACCCTCTCTCTCTCTCTCTCTCTCTGTGGGAAGCAGAAGAATATCATGATGGGCCAAATCCACAAAACAAGTCTCATACTGAGTAACAGTCATGCTGCTCTGCTGGAGACGCTCGAACTGACGGCGACACTCCTCTCTCAAGGTGATGTGCAGAAACTTATCTAAGAATAAATGTGAGAATTGGTCCCAAGTAAGATCAGGCGACCCAGCTGGTCTGGTCAATAAATAATCCCTCCACCATTTCTTGGCGGAACCAGTCATCTGAAAAGCAGGAAAGTAGACCCCATTGGTCTCCAGTATACCCATATTTCGAAGAACCTCGTGACAACTATCAAGAACTCCTGGGGATCCTCTGAAGTACCACCTCTAAAATGAACTGGAAAGAGCTTGGTAAACCTATCCAATCTCCACAAAGCCTCAGAGGACATAGCTGACCCATCAATGGACTATGCCGCAGCAACTGGCTGAACTATTCCGACTGGATGAGCTGCTGGAGTCTGAATTTGGGGAGCCATCTGCTCCTGAGTGTAAGTAGCAGGAGTCTGGGATCCTCCTCCAGCCTGAGATATGGGTGGTGCCATGGGGTATGTGCCAGTCTGGGCCACACTCTCCATAAGGCACACTAATCGAACCAAGGCATCCTGAAGCACTAGGGTGGCAATAAACCCCTCCGAGACCTGAGCTGGTCCGGCATGAATGGTCTGAGCTGGAACCTACCTGCCTCGGCTTCTTGCACGACCTCGACCTCGACTTCTTCCCCTTGTAGGAGCTGCTGCTGGAGGCTCTGACTGCTGATCAGCAGAAGAAGCGGTACGTGTTCTCTCCATCTGCGAGAGAACAAGAATAGGAGAGTTCAATCAGTATGGAGATAACAAAATCGCACGACAAAGTTGAATAAAAGTGAAATTTGTTCTTAAACTTCATAGACTCTGGGAGATAAGTACAAACGTCTCTATACCGATCCCCCAAACTTTACTAAGCTTGATGGTAAATTGTAAGACCTAAGCAACCTAGGGCTCTGATACCAACTTGTCACAACCCGAACTCCCACCGTCGGGACCGTGATGGCGCCTAACATTCACTTGCTAGGAAAGCCAATATTAGACACTCAACACGCAATCATCTTAAAACTTACGGCGATTAACATTAATTAACGCATATCGAATTAATAAGAAAAAAAATTAATAACAACACCGAGTATTTATACATAACTACCCATGATCAGGAGTCACAACTCACGGACTTCTATGATTCAACTACAAATATCTGGCTGAAAGAAAATACAATTGTTTACGAGTCAAAGAAATAGTACACTGAACAGGTAGGAAGTGACACCAAGGTCTGCGGACGTCGGCAGATATACCTTAGGTCTCCTATGTAATGAAGTCTGCCGCAAATCTCAAAATCAGCTCGGACTGAAACCTGAATCTACACAGAAAGTGCAGAGTGCAGTATCAGTACAACTGACCCCATGTACTGGTAAGTGTCAAGCCTAACCTCGACAAAGTAGTGACAAGGCTAGGACAAGACACCCACAAACAACATGGGCAGTATAATCATACATGTAGCAATAACAGTAAAAGAATAAATAAGACAAGAAATAATGAGAGGGGGCATGCTGAGGGGTTCCCAATGTAAGAAATCAAAAACAGTGATATGATCGGATCCATCAAATGCCTTAAATAGATAAAACAAGTAAGAACAATAAAACAGACTGCACGGAATCACCCTTCGTGTTTTTACTCTCAACCTTACCATATAAAAAATAGAACGACACGACATCACCCTTCATGCATTATCACTCACAAAACATGACACGACATCACCCTTCGTGCTTGTACACTTGCTCACAAACATTGCACGGAATCACCCTTCGTGCTTTACACTCTTCCTCACCAAACAAAGATCAATAATAATGAATAGGTAGAAATATAAAAAAAATCAGTCTTGCTTCAATATTTAATACTACAATATAAACCTCAACCTTGAGCCAATACTCAACAATTACCAAATTTCAGTAAAAACAGGATAGAAGTTGCCCAATATAACAATTGGCTAAACTAAGCATGAACAATATGATTAAAGACTACAACAATTACAAGAACGAAACTCACTCGCATGCTATGACTCGACAACAACACATAGGTGCTCGTCACCACACCTATACATTGTACTCAATAACCAAACACGTTGCAAATAGTCAAATAATACCTAATCCCTCAAGCCAAAGTTAGACACGACACTTACATCGCTCCAAAGGCCAAATTCAAAGCTCAACCACCGCTTTTCCTCTAGATTCCACCTCCAATCCACCCGTATCTAGTCATAATTAACTTACTAACATTAATTATTGCTAAAGAAATCAGTTTAAATACATAATTATAGGTTTCCCAAACTTTACCCCAAAAAGTCAACAATCGACCGCAGACCCGCTTGGTCAAAACTCGAGGTTCGGACCAAAACTCATTCACCAATTCACCCCCGAGCTCGAATATGTAATTAGTTTCGAAATATGACCCCAAATCGAGGTCTAAATTCTCAAATTTGTAAAATCCCCAGTTCTCCCAAATTCCCTAATTTCTACCATGAAAGAACAAGATTTAGGACTGGGAATTCAAAGGGTGGTGATGGAAATTGAAGAAAACGAGTTAAAGAGTGCAAACCTATGATTTGGTGTTGAATTCCCTCTTGAAAAATCTCCCTAGATTGAGTTCTAGTGATGAAATATGAAATTCGGGAAGAAGTCCCGATTTTGTTCTATTTTAAAATCACTTGACAGGTCTTCATCGCGTTCGCGAAGGACCTGTCGCGATCGCGATGCACAGCAACCAGAAAGGTCTTCACATTCGTGAAGAGACGCACACATTCGTGATGGTCTGTCCCCTCTGACCTTCGCATTTTCGCGAGCCTAGGCCCACGTTCGCGTAGAACAACTCGATGATTCCCAGCCGACCTCCAATACACTATGCGTTCGCGTCTAGCTGGTCACGTTCGCGAAGAGCAGACCCCCCAGTGCTCCGCGTTCGTGACCCAAGCCTCGCGTTCACGTAGAACAAATCCATCCCTAGACTAGCTTACACTCCGCGATTGCGAGATTGGCTTCGCGATCGCGAAGCACAAAATAGCAGCACACTAGAAACAGCAAAACACATCAGATTTTTAAGTGTAAATCATCTCGTAGCCTATCTGAAACTGACCGAGCCCTCGGGGCTCCAACCTAAACATGCACATAAGTCTAAAAATATCATACAGACTTTCTCATACGATCAAATCACCATAATAACACCTAAAGCTACGGATTTAGCACCAAAACATATGAAATTCTCAAGAACACCTTAAAATTCCTATTTTCTCAACTAAAGGTCCGAATCACGTCAAATCACTTTCGTTTCTCACAAAATTTCATAGATAAGGTATAAATATCATAACGTTCCTGTACCGGGCTCCGAAACCATATTACGGACCCGATACCAACAAGATAAAACATTAACCAATTTCTTAAAACCATTATAATTTCAGTCTTTCAATTTTAATAAAAAATTTATATCTCGAGCTAGGGACCTCGGAATTTGATTCCGAGCATACGCCCAGGTCCCATATTTTACTACAGACCCATCGGGACCGTCAAAATATATGTACGGGTTCATTTACTCAAAACATTGACCGAAGTCCACTAAAATCACTTTTTAAGGCCAAAAATTATTATTTCATCATTTCCAACATAAAAGCTTTCCGAAATTATGCCCGGACTGCGCATGCAAATTGAAGGGGGTAAAATGAGACTTTTAAGGCAATAGAGAGCAGAATTGAATTCTAAAACATAATATGACATTTTAGGTCATCACAGAAAGTCGTGTAGGCAAGGTGATGTGTGGGTACACGGGCTATATTTGGTATCTGGCCGGTTTAGGATCTTTAGACTCTTATCATGCTTTTAATTGAATTGTATTAACATGTTATATATTTCATTGTTAATCCACCTTTACAATATTTATTTGACATTGTTAACACTTGTTTCACCTCTTACTTGCTAATTTGCTCTTATATGCTTTAGTTGAAGTTAATGCCTTCCTTGTGTTTTGTTACGTCTTTAAATTGTTGAATTACTCTTAATTGAAGTTCTTATTTCGTGAAATATCTTATTGATGAGTTATTGGTGTTGATGTTGAGAAAGTCGTTATCACATTGAGGCGAAGTTATTAATTGTTGAGATATCTTTCTTGTTGAGCTATTCACTTTTATTTTGTTATTGTTGATATTCTTGTACACATTGTGGTTGTGCCTTGGGCTATTGGTTGTGAAAAAATTGATATTGTTGATTCTTTTGGCAAGTTGTGGCATATGGGCACCTGTGATGCGAGTTGGGATTATATTGTAACATTGATACACATACACCCGTATAAGGCTTGGTGTTGATACGCATGTCGTGAGATAAGGTGGGCCTTATACGTGTGTTATTAGTAGAGGAACTACTTGAAGCCACGCGATGTGATAAGGTGGGATAAAACACGTGTAGCTTTTTCGGGGAAAATAATTTTTGAAATTCAATGTAAGGCTCCCGAGGGTGTTGTCTATAGGTTAAGGGTCTTATACTCTGTATTGTTATGTTTCACATATTGGACTTGGCGTGGTATTGATGCAGGAAGGTAGAGTGATTGCATACGCATCTCGTCAGTTGAAGATCCACGATAAGAACTACCATGCGTATCATTTAGAGATAGCATCCATTGTGCACGCGCTCAAAACTTGGAGGCATTACATAAATGTCGTGCCATGTGAGGTCTACACTGATCATCGGAGTCTCCGACATCTATTAAAGAAAAAGGATGTTAATTTGAGGCAATGGAGATGCTTGTAGTTGTTGCAAGACTATGATATAACCATATTGTATCATTCGGGGAAGGATAATGTAGTGGTTGATGCCATACGTAGGAAGGCGAAGAGCATAGGTAGCTTGGCATTTATACCGTCGGTGGAAAGACCATTTGCCATGGATTTTCAGACTTTGACTAACAGGTTCGTGAGGTTGGATATTTCGGAGCCTAGTGGGGTTCTTGCTTTTGTTGTAGCATAGTTATCTTTATTGGAACTCATCAAGACTTGCCAATTTAATGATCCTCATTTGTTGGTGTTGAAGGACACGGTGTTGCGGGGCGGAACTAAGAAGGTTGTGATTGGGGATGATAGTGTTATGCGACTTCAAAGCCGGATTTGTGTTCCGAATATTGATGGTTTGAGAGAGTTGATCCTTGAGAAGGCTCATAGCTCACAGTATTCTATTCACCCTAGTGTCACCAAGATGTATCATGACTTGAATCATCATTATTGGTGGAGGAAGATGAAGAAAAACATTGTTCGACATGTCTCTCGGTGTTTGAATTGTCAGCAGGTGAAGTATGAACATCAAAAATCGGGCAACATGACTCAGAAGTTGGTGATACCAGAGTGGAAGTGGGAGCGCATCACTATGGACTTTGTGGTAGGATTGCCATAGACCTTGAGGAAGTATGGTGCTATTTGGGTCATTGTGGACCGGTTGATCAAGTACCTGCATTTCATCCCATTGATGAATTCCTACTCATTCAAATTTGTTGGCTCAGTTTACATACAGGGATATTATTCGCCTGCGCGGTGTGCCCCTTTATATCATATTAGACAGTGGCACGCAGCTCACTTCACACTTTTGGAGAGCTTCACAATGTGAGTTGAGCATCAAAATTGAGTTGAGTATTGCGTTTCACCCTTAAACAGACGGGCAGTCCGAGCGGAGCATTCAAGTTTTGGAGGATATGTTGAGGGCATGCACTACTAATTTCGAGGCTCGGTTGGACCAGTTTCTACCTCTAACAGAGTTTGCCTACAACAATATCTATCATTCAAGTATCTAGATGGCTCCGTATGAGGCCTTATATGGGAGGTGATGTCATACTAAGGTTGGTTGGTTTGAGCCGGGTTAGGATAGATTATTGGGCACAGATTTAGTTCGTGATGCTTTGGAGAAGGTGAAATTGATTCAGGAGTGGCTTTGTACAGCACAATCTAGGAAAAAGATTTATGCATATAGAAAGGTTCGTGACGTGGCTTTCATGAAGGGTGTGAATGCTCTTCTACGAGTTTCTCCTATGAAAGGCGTGATGCAATTAGGAAAGAAGGGAAAGTAGAGCCTAAGTTTATTGGTCCATTTGAGATCTTGGAGAGAGTTTGGGAGGTTGCTTATAGGCTTTCATTGCCTCTTAGACTAGTAGCGGTACGTCCGGTACTTCGTAATTCCATGCTTCGGAAGTACCATAAAGATAAGTCACAAATTTTGAACTTCAACATACAACTTGATGAGTCTTTCACTTATGAGGAAGTTGAATGTTGAGATCTAAAAGTATTCTTTATGTGAAAGTGCATTAGAGAGGTCAGGCGATCGAGGAGCCTACTTGGGAGTCCGAGTCCAACATAATTAGTAGATATCCGCACCTTTTTGCCAGCCCAGGTACATTTCTATGTCCGCTCGAGGAAAAATGTTTCTTTTAGAGGTAGAGAATGTAATGACCCGATAGGTAATTTTGAGTACTATCTACCCTCTTTATGATTTGAGACCTTTCATAGACCTATTTGATGATCTATGACTTGCCTACGTGGTCCGTGTTTATTTTCAGAAAGTCTAAATGTAAATTTATAAATAAAACTTGATTTTTGAACCTGAAAATGGCCAGAGTTGACCATAGTTAATATTTTTGGTAAACCACCTTGGATCGGTATTTTGACAAATTCCGTTAGATTTATATGATAAATTTTGACTTATGCGCATGTTTGGTTGGGGTCCCGGTTGACCCGAGGCTGTTTCGGCGGTTAATGTAAGTTGAAATTTTGGTGTTTGAACTATGAAATTCTTTGAGCTTTGGTGCTTGATTTTTTTTATTTTAGATGTCAATTTGATGATTTGATCTTACGAGCAAGTTTAGATAATGTTATTATACTTATGTGGATGTTTGTATTGGAGCTCGAGGAGCTCGGGTGAGTTTTGGATGAGTTTCAGACCTTTTTTTATAAGGTTGAAATTTGTTGGTACTACAGACTACACCTCGCATTTGCGATAGTCTGTTCACAAATGCGAGCCTCGCATTTGCGAGTGCTAGCTCGCATTGTGATGCTGAGGAAGTGCCGGGAAGCTTTGCATTTGCGAAGCCTTGCCTGCCTTCACATTTGTGATACTCATGTCGCAATTGCGACTCTATGGGAGAAGGGACTGCTTCGCTTTTACGAATCTTATTTCTCATTTGCAAGGGTCCCAGTGTTCGCATTTGCGATAAATATGTCGCATTTGTGACATCAGAGAGGGTTAGGAATTGTCTGCTTTGCGATCAGTGGTTTGCTTTTGTGAACAAGAGTTTGTAATTGCGATACCTGCAACTGGGTAAAAGGTTGGGATTTCGAGACTTAGCAAATTTTACTCCATCTTTGAGACCTAGACTCCACATAGAGGTAATTTTGGAGAGCAATTTATTCCCAACTTATATGTTAGCAACTTCAACTTTATTTTGTTTAATTTCCATTACTTTTTCATGGATTTTCACTATTGAATATAGGATTTCATAGAATAGAAATAGGGGTTGTGGGTAGAAATTTAAGATTTTGTAATTTTTAGATTTAGACCTCTTATTGAGGCCGAATCTTGAAAAAAATCACATATTTCGACTCGAGGGTGAATGGGTAATCAGAATTTTATCTTAATTTTGGATTTCGACCATATGGGTCAGGTTAACTTTTTATTGACTTTTTCAAATATGTTAAATATCGAACCTTTTTGATACTGTGGTAGTTTATAAAGCTTATTTTGACTTATTTGAGTAATATTTGACTAGATTCGGGTGGTTTGGAAGCTTATTCTACAGGAAATACCGTGTCGGATTGTTGATCTTGTTTCTAAAAGAGGTAAGTGTCTTGGTTATCCTTGATTGAGGGGATTAGAGTGTAGTTGAGCCTATTTTATACATAATCTATATGTTGGGTGGCGTATATGCAAGGTGACGAGTGTATATGCGTTGTCCATGGGATAAGCATGCGGGTAGAGTTAGCTTTGTTTGTGCCATGTTACTTTGTATATTGATGCTTTAGATAGATTGTGAAACTCTTTGATTTCTCTTATCCGTGTTATTATCTATGTTGAAATTATTGAGATACTGGGTGTTAAGATTATTGAATTATTGATTTGGTTATTGGTGTAAAGGTGTTGGTAATTTCTTATATGGCGAGTTACGTTCAAATACTATCCTTGATGTTTTTTATGCTTCCCACCTAGCTAGGTACTATGTTATGTGTGATTCTTGGTAAGGAAGAATAAATTGCACAAAGGGTATTTCCATGTTTATGAGAGAGAGTGATTGTACACGAAGGATGTTTTCGTGCTTTCTTCATATATCGGTATCATTGCACGAAGTGTGTTACCAACTTGAGAGAAGGTGAGGATATGCACAAAGGGTGTTTCTGTTCTAGCTATTATATTATGTCGTGAGGATGAGAGTAAAATCACGAAGGGTGACATGGTATCGTTTGTTAGTATTGTTATTCTTTATTTTTCTATTCGAATAGAGGACTTGACTATGATGCTTTGTAATTACCTTTGAAAGGTTTGTTCTAAGTTGTTTGTTGAAGCATAAACTGTGGTTTACTTTGGTAGTACCTTCCTTTAATTTCTCGTTCTATATCTTTGTGCTTACATACTTGTTGACTCACTCACATGTTGTTATCTTGTTATCTTACCTGATATTTTACTTGTCATCTCGTTGTTTTCACTTCTTAACTGTATAGATTTATATGTAGGTGTCTTGTCTTAGTCTGGTCACTAGACGGGTTTAGGATCGACATTTACGGATTACATTGGGTCGATGTACTCATACTACACTTATCTACTTCTTGTGCAGATTCAGATATTGGTACCAGCGGAGTCTCTGGAGGTGCTTAGTGTCACACCTCCTTTTTCCGACACAGGGTTGGATACGGGAGTTTTTCCACTTTACGTGACATTATGCGCATTTGGGATTTAGTTTTAGATTTCAGAGTCGCCACCCGAATTTTTTACGGTGTTCCGGGACACCATTTATTTATTGAAATCCCAAACCGAGGAAATTTGACTCTGTTTTAATTTGTCTGCGACCAGAAATCCGAGTAAGGAATTCTGTTAACCCGGGAGAAGGTGTTAGGCATTCCCGAGTTCCGTGGTTTTAGCACGGTCGCTTAACTATTAATATTCGGCCTAATTATCTAATTATTTACATGTTTTAAACCTATTGTGCTTTTACCTTTCTTACTTTTTATCCGCCTTTTAATATTTATGGAATTATTTTAATACAAGTCACGATGGACGTGCACTTGTTATTTTTGGACACGTTGCAAACCGCGCCACATGAAATGTACCCGCGATTTATAACATGCTTATTTAATTAACATTTTTTGAATTAGAGTCGGGGACATGAGTTGCCACAACCGAGTGTTGGTTAGGTGGCTTCGGTATAATATTGGATTTTTCTATCAAAATTTCGGACTAAA